>JAMWET010004263.1:0-57500 GCA_024036415.1 Prochilodus magdalenae | reverse complement strand
ATGTAGAAATGTACATTAAGATCTTAGACCAACATACGCTTCTTTCATAGACCTACTCCAGAGTGCACATACGTTTTCCAACAAGACCATGCCAAGTCACATGCTGCACACAACACAAAGTCATGGCTACTAAAGAAATGGGTGAAATAATGGACTGGCCTGTCTGCAGTCCTGACCTGTCCCAAATAGAGAATATGTGGAGTATTTTGAAATGAGATGTGTATATTACACGGAGACAGGGTGTGGGGATAGGATGCAAATGCAAGTTTTAATAATAACACAAACGAGACGAAACTAAACCAAACAGTGTGAAATTAAATACATAATTATTTAATTATAATGTAATTAAGACATTCCCACAGTGCAGAACTGTAGCCTGGAGGGAACCCACTTTTTAAAACCCCTGCACTGAAACTATGAAGCAGAACCTGTTTTGCTTTTCTCTTGAGGAAATGGGTTAGCCAGTTGATATTGCACATGCCAATCAGCAGGAAACATTCACAAATTACATATTTGACTGCAGCTTGAGAAGTAGGACTTGGCTAAACATGTAAATGCAGCTTGTTTAACCTTCATCGAAAAGCAGGGCCCAGTAGAGTGGGATGCAAGTCACCATGTCCAATACCAAGCTTTGGCAACAGGCAAACAGAGTGCCCAAGCGTTGGGCTGTGGAGCAGTGGAACTGCGTCCTCTGAGGAGATCCATAGAGTGTTGTTTGTGATCCAGATCTAATCATCCAACATCAGTACCTGACCTCGGTAATGTCCTTGTGGCTAAAGGCAATTAAATCCTCAACGTTCCAACATGTAAGGCCTTCCCAGAAGAGTAGATTGGAGCAGATATTTGTAAACAACTGTTGTCTGGTAGTGGTTGATGTTTTGGTCTGCCTTGATTGGAAAGTCATGGGGCTGATTCAACACTCTGCAACTGAAAGCTGCCATCTAGCACCCACTGCCAAATGCAAGGCTGACCTGGATTTGCTGACAAATTCCTGTGTGGAAAGTAGCATTGACGCAGCTCCACAATTAGAGGTTTTCCACAGCGGGGTGACAACACCATAATGACCTGCTCTCCCGCTGTTTCATAGAAGATTCTTATAGAGACTATTAAGTACAGTAAACTGTTCGATATGTTCTAACTGCTTATGTTCAAGAAGAATACAACAAGAGCTCTTCATGACAATACAATCCACAGGCTGCAGGCTCTGATGGATGTGCTGTCCTGAGCATATTTATGTGCTATTTACAATGTTCCCTCATTGTTTTTTCCTAAACCTCCCTAATTGCGACTGACAAGATCTGTTACCCAATTACAGCTATTAAGAAACTTACCAGAACCTTCCTCAGCATACTGTCAAAGTGTGCACAAAACTAAAAACAGAAAGACAGAAAGAGCTTTTGGGAATTCTACTTCACGGTTTCGGTATGCTCCACTTATGCTAGATATATTTAGTTCACACTATGATTGTCTTTATGGTGCAATTATGTAACTTTCCTAGCTATATCCTATCACACACACACATAGACAGACACATATACATAAATGTATAACACATAATTGGATCCCAGACTGCACAGGCATTAACCATCACTCAGGGAAAAATTTTACATGTGAATTAATTGAACAACTGTGACATATATAGGCATCCCATCACTACAAAATGAAAACCCAATTTTAGAGATCTATACAGGCCTTTTGTTTAGTTCAAATCCTAGGACTATCAGCACAAACAGAAATTAGACCAGTGTCACCGTTGTTCGATTAATTCACATATTGAATTTTTCATGAGTGATGGTTAATGCCTGTGCCTGTGAAGTTACATATATATGTAACTTCAGGCTCCTGCAGATGGCAGTGCACGAAGACAGTGGACAATAAATACATGCAAGGTGTGTGACAGGATTCGTATATTGTCAGGAGGTGGTAAAGTGCACTGTGTGTTGTTCCATGGGTGGAAAATGGGTTGCAAAGCAGACACTGATTGGCAAAAAGGAGTGATTGGATTTGGGCATGCCAAAGACTATAGTGCAAAGGGAGTAGCTAAATTAGCAGGTGTATAGAAGTGTACGGTCATACAGGTCTACCAGCAGTGGCAAAAGCCCCAGCCTACAGGGAATATACAGAACTGTTTAATTCCAGCTTTAATGCCCTTACAAACACAAATATAACACTCACTTTATTCATGATTCAGACTGAATATCAGATTAAGTGTAATGTCAGATTGACATTGAGTTTGACAAAAACAAACTTTATGACAACTGCTGCTTATTGGAACAAGACACTGAAAATGTTTATGTAGATTTATTTCAGTTGTCATGAAAGGTTGACCTGTTGTACAGCATTAGCAACTACAGTACTTTTACTGAGTCTGCAACACCACCTATAGAGCCCGTTTCACTATGTTCTCCTCACTCACTGTGTTTGATTCTGCTGTAGTGATGTAGCAGATTGGGAGGATTGGACTGAGTGATTACGCTGTGTTCCCAGAGACTTTAAAGGCAGTTTGTTCCGAAGGTCTTATAAAAATAGGGTTTTGAAGATAGGATTATTAAGTCATAATATTAAGTCTGGGAGTGACGTAACTGTACGAGTGCAGGCATACTTATTTTGAACATCTAATCTGCAAGAAAATACTTGCATCTCACAGAAATATGTTTTGAACAATCAAAATGTCAGTATGTTAAGGCCTTAAGTCTTCTAAAGCACGGTAGCTAAAAACGGATTTAGTGTACCTGTGGGACACCTCTGTTAGCCATTTAGATATGTGATTAAGTTGATGACCTTAAAAAGACGTTTTTTAAAATCTACTGCACAATCATCTGGATCTGAAAGATAAGCAGGGTGGCCAACTGGTGGCCCATGCAGATACAGTTTCAGACCATTTGAAGGGCATCAAAAGAAGACAAGCGTCTCACTACTGACACTATATATAGATAAACTTGCACGCAAACATCAGCCTGGAGACTGACCAGCCATTTTTCTGCTCCGGTTAAGATCACTGTTGTGAGGTGGGTGTTTGATGTCCTGCCTTAGATGTGGTAAAAATGGAGGACTCCATGAACTTTCTCCACACATTGTTACAAGCAAGGCTGACTGTACATAGTGAAGCTCTGATGCAACTTTTAGCTGCTAGAAACACAAACAAAGCTTTATTTGAAATTAGGCTGCAGCAGTTGCAAGCTTCTCAACAAGTGAATCATGTTTCATGAAACAGCAAGTCAAAAAGCTGATATTGCCTCATGTGATTATGCCAAATGATAATTAAACCCTAAATAAATAAACACAATTTCTCCACTTTTGGCACCCATAGATATTTTATGGGATGTATAACGGCTTCTTAAATATTTGTCTCTAATAGCTTAACATGTAGAGATCAATAGTCATATACAATTCAATTCTATAGTCAAATGTATAAGTGGGAAGGGGGCTAATAAACTGTGAGCCATTTTCCTGGTCCGATTATAACCACTGCTGCGATGTGAAATGCTCCCTATACTTTCTTCTTGTGGCTTCAAGCATGACTGACTTTGTCAGTAACTGTAAAGATATTAAGTGTACCTATATAATGATGTTTCTGATCAAAGGCCACTTCAGTAGTTCATGTGGTGGCTCTGTTATTTTATTTTCCCCCTGTGGATTCAAATAATAATAATTGCAGTAAGAATGTAATACTGCTTGGGCAGAAAAATGGCACACACTCATGTGTCACACTTTGGTTGGACCACATTGAGCTTGAATAAGATATGCATTGGCCATGGCATTGTTTCAACAACAACAACATTTTTCCATCCATTATTAATTTTGGTTGAGATCTTGAATTGATGACGGGAAAGTCAAACCACTCCGGAAACTGTTATTCAGCACATTCAGTCCACTCTCAATGTGGTTAAAATCAGAACTCTGTGGTGGCCAATTCTTTCACAATTAGAGCATGGTGAATTTTGGAATTCTGCAATATGCCTGTGCCATCAGGGGAGAAAAACACCACTGATGGGACAAACTGGTCATTTAGTACATTCAGGTAGTCAACCGACTTCCTTTTATTCCCATATACCATTGCTGGGCGTAGATCTGACTAGCTGCAGTAACTTCAGATCCTAACACTGCCTTCAGAGGCTTGTACAGTGGGAACTATGCATGATGGCTGCATCGTGTCATGCACTTCCACTCTTACTATCTGGATTTATCAGACCACATGACCTTTTCCCATCTGTCTAATCGTAATGCTCCCTCACAAAATGTAGCTTCAAATGCTCTGCTGTGGTTTTATCTACTAAGCTATCCAACCACGTGAATTGAGGTTTCTGTTTTCCTAATTAGGCTTAACACATTTATAACCACAGTATAAGGAGGGATTATGACACTACCTATATTACTACTACAAAGCCTACTGTATTACTGGATTACTGTAAACAGTGTTGCTAAATTTTTAAACCAGTAAAATGTAAATTCCTATATATTACAAATATTGCCTACCCAGGTATTAGAAGTTGACGTAGAGCATCATATATCGAGCAGAACAATAAAAGGTTTTTCTTTCATGTAGTGCTTTCAGGCTCACACACCCTTATCCCAAAGCACATCAGTCTTTTTCAGGACTTCTTTGTGCTCTTTCGATGGCCTTGACTGATGTAGAGTAAACATAAGGGCATTTCATGAGTCATTGGCATTACATTGGTGTAAAATTAGCAACCAACCCTATCATGGTACCGCCCAGGAAGGACCTTTATCATAGTGGCTCATGCACATACATCAAAGCAAGTAGGATTTATCCATAGTTTTAGAAAGATAAAGAGCCATTCATTTCCCCATCATTGTTAATGGGTAGCTATAACGTTGGAAAGAGTATGTTTTTTCTGACTGAGTTACTTTTGGTGCCATTTCCATTTTGGTCAGAACCACTGAAAAGTGAGTTGTGCATAGAGTACCCTGTGTGTGTCTTCTGCTTCCTGCTTGGGTGGGCACGAGACAAGTGGTTGAACAGGGCTGCCCAACTGTGATCATGTGCGGGAGGCATAGAGCGGTTCCCTAAACATGGGCCCCAGAGAAAAGATATGATCTAACTGTCTCCATAAATCAGCCAACCAGGCCTGGTTTATCTTCAGTAGCACCTGCGAAAAAACCAACGCATGAAGTGCTGGCCATGGCTTCAGTGGGGATCGCAATGAAGTGCGAAACAGTAGCAGAGATTTTGCCACATTGTAGGCCTGTGAGGAGAGAGAAAGTGAAGCCCTGCACTCAAGTCGAGGCGCAAAGGTAGGCGGAGTCGTAAATCACTGACTGCTGTCCTCTCTCTCCGCGCCCAGAAGGAGCACATTTAAAATCCATTAGTGATGGTGCAGCCAGCTGTACATCAGCAGCAGCCATAAATTGTTTTATTGGATGAAGTTTCTGCAAAGTGATGAGCTCAGCGATACCAATTCCCGGCAAACGTATTGTGTTACTCTGCATGGACGTTTTCAAATTGTACTTGAATGATATTAGAGAAGATGGCACAAGTAATAACTAATCCGCCTTCGGCTTGACTCAAAACCAGGTGATTACATCTAATCCTCTATTGTATGATATTGAATCAAATAACAAACCAATGTTCTTACTTTTACAATGACGTTATACATATTTAATAACAATGAACGAGTTTGAATAAACCAATAAAATCTTTGCACCACATCATACTCCGGGCCAGGGGCAGCTTGAATATGTCTCAGGTTTCTGCACTGAAAAGCAGTCTTTATACAATAAAACCTGAATATGTTTTGTAAAATTACTTAATACTAAATGTCTGTATTGCCTAGATGCATTATTGTGAAACGATGTAATAGATACATATTAGTGGGTAGAAGAACATATCAGTCAGTTCTAGTCGTGAACAAGCAATGTCATTTACTAGAGTAATCTACTGTTTAGTTTAAAAATGTAAGTCTGATTACTGGAAATCATTCCTTTTATGTTGTAGCATGGCTTTGGCTTTTGTGGCAATACCCACTTGTTGTGCAGGAAATTAAAGCTTAACCTCAAAATGATGCTTCATAGTAACACTGTTTTCTAAATAATAATTAACAATAGTAGTTTGTTTTAGTATTTAAAATTACTTGTTTTTGTTCATTTTCACCTTAAAAACAATGTTTTTAATGATTGTGATAATCCTGGCCATGTTTTTCCTTGCCTCAATTCAATATGCTGCAAAAATATGCAGATTACTGTTTGTATTGGGTTTGTTTTGTTTTGTTTAAAATTATTTTATATTCTAAAAATTGCAACAATGTGAATCAACCATTCCTCTGAATTTGAAAATTATCAAATTTTATTAAAAAAAAATTAGGAGTAATAATTTTCTTATTTGGCTGGTTAACAAGCCTAATGTACGTGAAAGGTGTCATGTAGTTCAGGCTATCTTTCTCCTAGCCACACTCACTCACACTCTCACTCTTATTCTTTCTCTCTCTCTCTCTCTCTCTCTCTCTCTCTCTCTCTCTCTCTCTCTCTCTCTCACTCTCTCTCTCACTCTCTCTGAAGAATGGCTGTTTGTTCAGACATATTGACATTAGGCCCCCTGGCCCTCTCCCCCAAGTCACACAGCTGTGTTCAATGCAAACACACCAGGGGCCTCCTACCTTGTAGCTGTGGCCAAGGAAGTTCTATGAATACTGTTCCACTGCAAAGCACGTTCATCCTCAGAAAGGGAGGTTCATGTCTGCAGGTTCTCTGCATGTTCCATCTATGGGCTCCATCTATGATTCATATGCATTTATCTCTAATGGGTCCCCCCAGGAATTTGCAAAGAGAAGGATGGAAGGTACCACATGGGAAAAGTTGAGAGTCTGGTTTGATGTCCATGTCAATATTGCCTAGAGACTGAATATCAACAGGTCGGGAAAGACCCTGGTTCCCCCACCGGTGGCCCAGGCCAGAATAACATGCGGGTGCGTCAGCAAGTGTGCAGGAGGGTCGGAATGTCACCCTGGACAACAGGTGCACCCCACCTGCAAGTCCAGCAGTCGTTCCATGGACGGAGTGCAAATGTTTATCCTTCCTAAAATGAGTCTGGCCCACCACTAGTGTTGCAGGCTTGTAGTCCCATAGCACTGTAAGATCTTTGTATAAGACCATGCTTCATTGTGCACAAGGTGGAACTTGATATTATTACCATGACGCCAACTGATGCAAAGGAACATTGGTCATGGTACATGGGAATTTGGAAATGGATGGCCTCTCATGTTTAATTACACTGAAATCAATGTGAATAATGTGAAGTCACAGAATACATATAATTACATGTGCTCTATATTCTCAGATTACACTGGCTTCTTATCCTGTTCTGCACATTGTGCTGTGCCCAGTTTAAGACATTCTCATCTACCCAGAAAGGATTTGCTAGCAAACTGGTTAATTGGATCAGGTGTGTTAGAGTACAAGGAGTACACAGGAGTCCAATTTCTGCACATCAGTGTCTAAAATTGTATAATATTGTATAACACTGCCAGTGTCACAAAGTCAAAAGTCATTAGTATACCTTAAATAAAATGGACATTTGAAAGTAAAATGTTGTTTTCAAAATTTTGTTTTGTCCAAAATGGTTTGAGAGCATAACTTGATTTCCTACATCACAGCAGGACTGTTTCTAGCACTGAGTTATATTCAGGTAAATTTACTATAGTGTCTTCAGCCATATTTACATTCAGATTTTGGGGATCTTTTGAAATATACTGCTGTCGTACTGTACCAATAAGTCTAAGCAACCTTAATTAAGACCAGGAAGCTGAGCACTTCAATGACAACCCATTCTTCTGTCTTTGTTTGTCTATGTTTCATGGCTGTGTACTTGATATTTTAGCAATGGGTGTGGCACTTAAACACAAACTCAGTAGCTAGGTATTGTTTGTTAGCAACCAATGGCGGGACTATGAATGACTTAAAAGTCCAGCCCAAGTCCCAGTTCACCCAAACATACCCAATAAGCATATATACTATCATGCTATGTCTAAATCTAGGCACATCCCATCCCTTTTATATAATACTAGCCAAACAGCATCTTCTACTTCTAGTTATCATTCCTTCTTTATACCGCATCAGTGTTTGACCCACCCACAAATGTGGCATTAACACCCAGAAACAACAGTCCTGGTGCTGTTTCCCAGGTACTGGTAACCTGGTACTGTCAGCATCATTGACCTCCAACTATGAGCTTAAGAAGTCATCAAAAATGGAATCTGGATATTTTTTCCTTTTGAATTAAACTGATGATACACTTCATGTTATGAATTTGTATATATTATTTGTAGAAATTAATGTGGATAGAGTCTATATAATAGATTATTTATAGACTATATGGGTTTAAATAGAAAATCCCTGTAATCCTTGTAAATATTTGACGTAGGTCTAAATACCTTTTTGAATTTTCTATACTTTACTGAGTGGCAGTACTCTGAACTAATTAAGGAGTATGACCCATATATGTGCTTATCTCCCCACACAGACCATGTGCGCAGTCGCACATAAGTGACATGCAATAGAGATGACTGTGAAAGCAGCATCTGCATAAGAGTGACGTACAAGTTTGAGATACGTGTTTCGAGTGCATCATATCCAGACCAGCAGGAACCAGAACAATTGCGGGAAGGTTTTACAAGGAGGTATTAGCTGTGAATGACTTTTTTATGGAGGGATGCTACACAGCTAAAACCATGTCAACCTTTAATGGCAGCCCCCCCCTACCACACACACACACACACACCAACTGACTGCCTCATAGTTGCATACATTAGGAACATCTGCAGCCAATAAAGTTGCGCAATTTCCCCATCTCTCCTCCCAGCCCAGAAGCCCCACTGTGTACGTCAATGGTAGGGACGGACGAGATTGTTTGGGTGCTTCCAGAAGCAAAAAAGGCAGAGAGGGGACTTAAGTTGTAAACGTATGAGACTAAGGACATAATAATCAGGGTCACCACTGCGGCTTGTCGAACAAACTGTTCTCTCGTTTTAGTACAGGCGACAAACGAATGACTGGCGCACATCTGGCACATCTTAAACAAAAAATCGAGAATTCAGCTTTATGTTTCTTATTTTAGTTTATTTCTATTTTATTAAGTTTATTATTTTTATAATCAGACAATTTTTGTAGAAATCTATGGCAATTTGAAGAATACAAGTATTCTTGGCCTTGAGGAAAGTACCCTGAGGCTTGTCTTGCTGCCTTTCAGGGTTACAGTATCAGAGGACTTACAAAAACTAAACATTCAATAAAAATATGGCCATCGTACACCAATCATATACTGTTGCACAGTAATAAGCCACAATATTGTTGTATGTATAATGTCTATTATGACAAAATATGAGCTGACAACTTTCAAGCATAAACATTCATGTACAAGCAAATATTCTAGAAGTATAGAAGGCGACAAGTCAATTATTGATTTTAAAAAGATTGATTGTTGATTGAAAAGATACATTTAAAACTGTTGGCTTTTACATACCAAATAATGGCACAATGGCTTTGTAATTTCAATTGACCGATTACTCTG
The DNA here is from genome assembly GCA_024036415.1 of Prochilodus magdalenae. Taxonomy (NCBI): domain Eukaryota; kingdom Metazoa; phylum Chordata; class Actinopteri; order Characiformes; family Prochilodontidae; genus Prochilodus; species Prochilodus magdalenae. Next base: position 47,977 of record JAMWET010004263.1, on the reverse strand, counting down.
GGGTTCTACAAGCTAAAGTGTGCTTGGGTATCAGTGGTAAAATACCGTGAGATATTCTAACAAACCAACACACCATTTACACACCATTTAAACTCTGGGAATATAAAATATCTGGTTTAGAAAATCCCCGCACAACATTGTTCATTGTCTTTCATCCTGAAAACTTGATGCCTGAGGCTAGTCACAGGTTATAGTTGGACATTCTATATTTAGAGGATGGGTTGAGTTAAAAGGTGCATTATGCTAGATTTCATTTGACTGTAAAAGTGCATGGTGTTCCTTTGGATATTGTGGAAAATCTAGTTTTTACTTGATTTCAGAGAGAAAAGCAGAATATTTTACTAATAAATATAGTGGAGTGAAAGTCTCAATGAATCCAACACTTTATCAAAGTACAAATATTTAAAAACTACTAGTGTGCAAGGTACATGTGCTTCATTGCAGTCCACCACTAACTACCACTAAGTTGAAGGCCTTATTTTCACTATGTGGGTTACTCTGGATAAGAACATCTGCCACAATTCACCTACATAAGCTCATGACAGGGACAAAACACTACATAAATGTTTATAAACTTTGTTAATATATGTTTATGTATTTACCAATGTATATTGACTTGCATGTTTATATAGTCATCTGTCATAAGGGCTAGTTTAACTTTAATAACAACTGGCAAATGTAACCTTTACAGTAAATGGTGTCTTTTGAAATATGAATTTATAAATAGATGTGTGCAGGTTATATATTGTCAGGACCTACATATGTAGTTGCCATGTGGCCTAATGAACTGTACCCTACAGTAAAGCATTTATACTTAGGGAAAGATCTGTTTCATTCTGTATATTTTAATTTTGTTAAAATTTGATAATGATTAAGCATCTGGTTACCTCCACCTCACCCCTAAACTGAGACCGGCTGCAAATGAAGTCAGAGTGCAAATGTGGTTGAGACTGGAAAGAGGCCAAGACAGTTAGTTTAAGACTAGTTTTGAATAGTACAACCCTAGAGACCCCATAGGACATTACATCTTCATGTGTGATGCTACACTGCTTGACTGGTAGGCAATGTTTCAAGTCTAAATGAGGTGGGGATTATCTTAGAATAGCTTTCCAAATAACCCGCTTCTGTTAGCGAATACAACATATTTATGGTTGTTGATGTTGTGGAGGCTGAGCCTTTTTGGTTCATTTGCATATGCCAAACCTGTGTGGCCTACAAACTGCTGTTCGAGCCTTAATTAGCCAGTGCTGTGTGCTTAAGTGTGTTTTTTGTACAAAAAGTTTGTTTCTGTCATTTTGGCCAGGGTTTCGGTTAGCCACGAAGCACTAAGAGCTACATGATGTAAGTCTGTGACGGCAGAAATGAGTGGTTTAGTCAGGCGTCCTCATGAGTAACTTGTGACTAGCCCACAAATGATTCATGATTTGAATCAGACGTAAGACTTACGACTCAAATAAAAAAAACAAAAACAAAAAAACAGAGCTGAACTGAACTGAACTGATTCAAAGAGGTCTGCTGACCATAATGCAATAAATGATTGTTTAGTCTATAAATCTTTAGAAGGTCAGAACTGAAACACAATGTGCAGTGAATATGGTGTTTAAATAAAAGAGAAAAAATAAAAAATCTACCATGTCAATTATGTCTAGCGTGTAGTTTGAATAGCAAACATGTTGACTAGTACAATAGAAGAGGTTGCCAGATAATCTAGCAGAGATTTTAGTTACAGATCACATTTTTTTATTTCCTTAAATTTACTGGAAGTTTTGAGTTTGAGTAAGATTAGTTGTTGCACATGTTTTGCTGATCACCACCAAATACATGTCTTGGATGCTGGTATGCTTTGCAATTTCCATGAACATGCTCGATAACCAGTTACACTAGCACACATTCAGCTTAAAGCTGGAATTCATGCAGATCTTAGCTGCTTGCTTTCCAAATTCTCTAATAAAGACTTGGTGAATCCCAGAGACAGCTCTGTGTGCACCTTGTATAAAAGGATCAGCCAAGTTGCACAGTCCCCAGTCTACCCCCTTTTTTAACCCATGTCACAATATTTTATAATAGCCTTTTAGTTTGTATTTCCTTTTCGTTTAAGACCTTTTACAATACTATGCATTACAGTTGCATAAAAAGGAGCTCAGTTATGAACAGTTTTAATTAGTTATGAACCAACTACTCGTATGTGATTCATAATTTTTTTTCTACAACTAGAAAACAAGCTGAGATTTGCATGCAAAATTGAATTGGTTCAGTGCATGAAATCAAGCGCCAGCCTACGAGCACTCTCACAGGCTCTAAATTATGAAGTAGGGAGCCAATAAAACGACAGCATTGAGTCACTTGACATGAAGCAATGTCTATACATGTAAACACTTTGCAGGTTGAGCAGTGATTGCAGTGCTCCTCCTACTGATTAAACATAGTGTTAAAATGCTGACAATTAGAAAAAATAACGTGTGAAATAAAGAAAACATAGTTGTATTATTGCTCTGCTGCACTAGCTGTGTTTTTTGTATTGTTTTTTTTTTGGTGTGATTTCAGTAATATAAAAAACGAAAGGCAGGTGTCTATAAAAGGAAAATGGAATAGGTGCAGCATTTGTTTATACTGAAATACTGTAAATTAGGTACTTTCACTTTTATACATGTGCTCACATTGTTAGTACTATTATCATCATCAGCATCATCATCAGTTACACCACTTATCCTCCTCAGATTATTAGTATTATTGATGATAATTGAAGATATTAATAGTAGCTTTTTTTTTATAACATGGCTGTTACACTTTTATGCTTACATTTCCACACAACCCCTCCAATGGTGAGTTTAAAAGTGCAATTATACCGAAGATAAAACTGATGAATAAAAAACCCTCAGCAAAATACGTGTACAGTCATTTTCTGACCAGATTTGATTGAGCACAACTCTTTTGAATCAACTCAACAAAAACGCTGTACAAACTTATTTGCATTAGAAGAATTATGACATGCTTTGTGGTTTTAGCAGAATGATATCCTATCATTCTCTCTCCGACACATATAAACACACACCGCCAAGCACCGGGCAAGAGCTCATCAGAATGGCAGTGACATGGCCTTTGTGTTTTCGCAAGTGTCTAACGGGATTTTGCTGCGCTAACAATCAATGACGCATTAAACAACTCTGGCATTCGTGGTTAACTCCTAAACAAGAAGGACTGTGGCAAAGACCTGTCTATGCAAGGCCAGGAAACACAGCTCGCTTCAAAGAGAGAATAGGAGTTGTGGTTTTGTATAATGCCTTAAGAAAACAACGTAAGCTTACAGTGTTAACAGATATTTTCGGAATATTGGCACATTTCGGAAAGTCATGCATCACAGGCATAGCATGTCATTTTATGATCCAAACACTGTGAAGCTGTACATTATTGAAATGTTAATACTTTTAAGGAACAACTACCATTAACATGGTGTTGTTTCACTGCAGTTGTGTTGAAGATAAAAAAAAAAATAATAAAAATAAAAACAATTAAATCCACTCAAGGTGAACCTGAACATGTACAGTACCCAAAATTGCCACAATTCAGACATTCCCCTTTTTGTCCAACCAAACATGCAACACTAGTGGAAGGAAAATGCAGACCATCTCCAGAGCCCTGAAAGTTGGTTTGGGAATCATTGATCTACATGGCATGTAAAATCTCGAACAACACATGTGGATTCAGTGGTTGTTTTGTTTAGTGTATAAAATGGCTGTATTTGTGCAGTAGATATTTTGACTCTGGGTTCCTATTAACACCAGTGTAAAGAAATCCTAGATTGTAAGTTTTTCATTTAGACGTTTTATATAAAACAACTCTGAATTATATCAAATATTTAATTATGCAGGAATTCTATTTTAGTTACCCTCAAAACTGGGATCACTGTTTGAGGGTTACACATTTTAATCACCATTTTGACCTACAATTTAGGCAACACTCAAGGAGAAATCACTTTGTGATATTTAAAACAGCTTTAAGTATTACCTAGCAATTTTGGCTTCTATATTTTTATATTACTTACCACCGTTATTAACTGTAAACCTGCATTCAATCTATGTTTCATTACACCAGCACTGATATAAATATTGCTGAATAATTGATTTTATTAAATTGAAGAAATATAAAAAAAAGGAAATGACCAGTACCCCTTGAAAATAATGTTGATGGCCTGTAAAATTCAGCATACAACAAAACACTGAGCATTTTATTAGGTCCACCTACTTGTATCGACACTTATTAATGATCAGGACCTCACAGGACCACCACAGAGCAGATATTATTTGGGTGGTGGATCATTCTGCACTACAGTAAAACTGATGCAGCAGTGCTGTTTTAATGCATGTTGTGCTGATATGTATATGTTAGTCATACCATTCTTATTAGAGTTATTAAACCCTGGCAAAATAGGGCCTTGGCAACGTAGGGTTTTGGGAATATCACATTTGGGAACATGGGGCCCTTAAAAACATAAAGTAATAGAATGTTGAGACACAGAGCTGGGAAAATAATGTAAAACTTTACAATAACGGGATCCTGGGAGAATGGAATCTTGTCAACGTAGGGATCTGGATGCTAAATGAATTGTTCACAAGTGTAATGAGCGCTCTTCTGTGTTGGGATTGATCCCTTTTTCCCATGTAGGGCGCAAGTAACTTAACTATTAGGCTATACAGCCATTTACTATTAGTATTGTGCTTTATGTGTATGAGCCAGTGATGAATGGTAAGAATGTGTCACATTCCCAGTTAACAAAGTTTCTTCCGATTTCATTCATGACAGGCACCTATTCAGACCAGGCTTTTTGGACACACACTATACTGGAGAGAGCGTGCACAAGATATGTTGTACTGCTTTCACGTTGTTCTAGCTCCTTTTAATAGAACAATGGAGAGCTTGCAAAATGCCTGCCCTTGTTCTCATCTCGTTATATGAGCAAAGACTCCATTGATGAGTCCCAGATTTGTCAGTAAGTAAACCTGCCAATAAATAAACAAAGTCATGGCAAAAGACAGCTCCAATTTACACACAAGACAATGACACAGCATGGATTCTGTCTATTATTAACCATGGATTTACCACCTTGTGAATAATAAGGCTACTTCCTGGTATGTTTATGACACTTATGACACATGATGTGTTTATTAGAAAGTTAGTGGTGCTGTTTCGTAAATGCCTTTTTTAATACGGATGAAGGCTAACAGTTCAGACTCATCTCTGTGAGCCTAATTAGTTAACATGCCAATTACCAAGCACAAAAACCCTTTATTTTAATGGTCCACTGTTGGGATGGATTCAGGTTTGGATCATCCAACGGGTTTCATGAGCACATGCCCAGGGCTCAAAGCTGCCAGATGGGCCACGGAAGCAATAATGAGAAAGTCTAAACACTTGTTTTTGACTTGCGGTGGGAATTTTACTGGCACATGGTGGAAAAAATAAACAAATTTGTCATTGTTTTACACCTGATCACAGCCCTGATGCCTGCCTCAGCTTTCCTAAAGGTCTGCTTTAGTTTTCCCCCCAACCACTGCTCAGGAACTGTTCCACTATCTGCCATGACCTCGATCAAGGTTTCAGGTTTAGGCAGTGAGGTAGCGTTCCTGTGAGACCTGATATTTCAGTCGAATAGAGGATGCCAATTTCTAAAGCCAAATATAAAACATCACCCCAGTTAAAGAAAACAGTTGATTTGTCCTTGTTGGCAATCTTCTATCAGAGGCAAGATATAGATGGATAAAAAAACAGCTGTCCAATTTCAATTGATGTCAACACAAACAGGAATGGGGCCCAGTGGATTAACATTTTCTGCAAATTTAACATATTGGAAAAGTAAAACATAAACTATGACATATCGGCAACTGTCTGCCTTTGCCAAGTGCAAAAACCGTACTGTCCACTGCACGTGCTTGGTAGATTAAATATTTGCCTTCACCTTACATCTATTGTTATCTATTAACTAGAGATGGCACAATAAGATATTTTGTCTTCTGGTACTGATATAGATATATACACTTCTATAAATATGGTGTTTTTTTTATATGCTTCAATGAGTCACCCTGTAAAGCCTGAAATAGTGATGTAAAAGTCAAGAGGTGTTAAGTTGCATTTTGCAATGTATTAACGTCTCATGCACAGACTCGAAAGAAGGTCTGACTCAGTGTCTAGGTCTCAAATGCAAAACTGACAGTACACTGACAAATATATGTTAATAATAGTAGACAATTCAATCACATCCACAGAGGAAACACCAGTTATCAAGGCGTTATGCTCTGTCTCCCAACAATCCTACCATCACCATATTTATCTGTTTGGGAAAGGGGTCCAATGCTCAACCCATGTTACAAAGTGTTCTTCCACATGTCGCATGCAATAAGAGAGGTGGCTGTGATGTGGTACTACAAACTCTATGTCCTTTAATTGCCAGTGCAAAAGAAAATCATTGCTTTGGATTAATCTATCCAGAAAATCCAGTTCTAAAACCAACATAATAAACCCCACTGGTGTACCACTTCATCCCAACAACATAAAATGAACATTCTGAAAATGTACCAATATTATCTTCATATTTATTCTATTGTAATGTTTTCTCCCTAAGCAAGAAATTTTATCTAACTGGACGTTTGCAACAGACTACAGAAACACGGTTCTTAATCTATAATCTATTCAATCATTCTTAGGCGACTTTTGAAAGTACATTTCAATATACCTCCAGGTCTTCTTTTCTAAATTACTGCATCAGTGCACTTATTATGCTCATATGTTCATGCTATACAGCCAATGTAGTTACTGTACCTCAGTTCTGCAAGCCAGTACAAGCTAATACTGCTTGAATCATAATGTGTTCAGTTCTATAAATATTAAATGAACAAGGTGGGGAGTTTTATTAAGCTCACATGTTACATCGACATGAACAGGGAGTTAAAAACAGCATTCAGAAATGCATCTGTCGTTAATCTATGGGATATCCATTTTCCTGTTACACTGTTCTCAGAGGATGTTTAGAGTAAATGGCCTACAATATGGCAGTAGTGGTGCAGATAGAGTGGAAAGTTGGAAACACAAAGTGAATAGACGTATTTATAGGTCGTAGAAATTTGCCTGCGGTTATGGTAACTCTTTTTTAAAGCGCCACTGTATTTTCAGCCACTTGCAGAAAGCACAATCAGAAAGCTTGTTTTAGTGGTCAGCGTTTTTATAAACCCATCCTAAGCAAATAAATGCCCACCTAATAGAAATTTCATGTCGAAGAGTTCAGCAAAACACATGCACACACACACACACACACACACACAATGGATTCCTGGCAAACTGGCGTCCTCAGTAAAATTCCACTAAGCTGTAAATTTAGAGGGAAAAAGCTGTGCTTCTGGATACGGCTGGGTTTGGAGAGCAGAGAGGAGCCCTGCCAAATGTGTGGAAGTGTCCTACTGGTCCAGAGACAGCATGGCAATGACTATGAGCAGGGCGTAGATGCCAGGGAAAGAGAGGGATGGAGGGAGGGAGGGAGGCTTTGAGAAAGAGAGCACGTGCATGTGGAAGAGTGTATTCATCACCTCAGAAAACTCTGTCAACCCCCACCGACCTTAATGACAGCAGAGACAGCGAAATTCAAGTGCATGCGGCTGCGTACAAGTATATTTTGCTTGAGGGAAACAGGAACACTGTGACAGGAAGACTAATGTGTTGTAAAGACATTCTTCATTGCATTTCAGCCGGTCTCACTTAAGAGTCATTTCACTTTGCTATAGCAGTGTAGTGAAGGAAGCTTTTGAAATGGGCATAGGGAATGGAAATAGGCTTCCCAGAAAATGTTTTTACTTAAAGTAATTTAATAAAATACACTCATCATCCAAAAAGTAGTTGCACAAATAGCTGCCCCCAGGAGGAGTCAACCGACAGGAATGAAAGTTGGTGGCCAGGTTTGACATCAAGAGACATGTGAACTATTTAAGTTTCATGCTTAACCGTGCATGTGACATAAGACTTATTCCCTGTATCTGATTGGCCCAACAGCTACGACTGCAGACATTCAGCGAGCAGTGCTGCCTCCACGAGTTATCCTGTTAGTGCCAGCACCATTGGAAGGTGACATACTTGTAAACCGTTATGACCACTGCCCTTAACACCATATCAACATCACCAAAGACTGCTATTTTGTCGTGCCGGACTGTCATGGGGTGACATCAAGAAATGAGTAATGGCTTCTTGATGGCTACACATCCTTTTACAACTTTAGCTTTGTATAGGCCAACAAGCAGCAAACTAACTATAAAGTGGAAAACTGCAGTTACTACAGCTGAACATTTAATTTTGTCACTTCCAAAACAGTCAGAACTTTACTAAATATATCCCTAGTGACTGATTTGCTAGCGGCAATTTTTGCTCATTTTGAGCAGAACTAAACAAGACTGGCTAGTACATGACCAGCAAATATAGCTTTGAACAGCTGTACATGCATAAAATTATAGAATTTCTGGGCATATTTACTTTTGGATCTAGCTGCTCACCATGGGGCCTTAAGGAATAGGGATGCAGTCTCACATGCTGCTCTAAAATGAAATGATGTGGCTAAAATAAGGCTCCGCCGATAGACTATGGAGAGTATATTTATTTATGTATTATATTTAAAATGAAACTTAAGAGAAAATAACTTCATAATAATAAGGAATCAAAAATATCTTACAAAAGAAATTGCTAAATCCTTGTAAATATCGAATACCTAAACACTTCATTGTTGTTTTTCTTATTGTTTTACCGTGGTTATTCTTGTTAGATGTTAGTTATTGTTGAACTAATTCAGTATAATAGTCCATTAATAACTCCCACTGTTTGTCAGTAGTGACAACCGAAAACTGTGTTCACATGATGAAAATGTTTAATTAATGTTGAACTGAATAACTGAAAGTACAATTGCATTAAGCTTAGGTTAATGGATATAATAAAACACACTACTTTTTAGATGGAAAAATATCTCTTTAATTTAGTCAATTTTGAATAAATAACACATTCATTATTCTTAGCACAGTGAATGTGGTAGTGTTATAACACATGCAGCCTGAATAAGCTTAATAAGGTGGAGTGACAGGTATAGCATATTACACTGCAAAGTGATACAGCTGGCAAAAGAGAGAGAGAGTTTGAAGGATGGATGAAACCAGTTTGAGCGGATAAGTGTTGATCTCTGTATAGAGTCTGGCCACTTAAGAACAGGGTGTTGGAACATCTCCTCAAAGCACGGACCTGTTTGTGTGGAATGCCAGGCGGCCTGGTCTAGGCTGTTTGAAGTGTCCAGGCGGGCAGAGCCTTTAAAAATAACTACTGCTGGCCACTGGTCAGGCTATACCCGCTGTTTCTCACACGCCCAGGCAGAAGTGGCACCATGGACAGCCCAGCTCGACATTCCACACTCGCTTTCATATACTCCCCGCTGCAGGCTGAGAGGATTTTCAGTTCATTTTGACATAAACTGCAGATAGACATAAACATGGATATGTGCATACATCGAAATTCAGAGGCAGTGTGAGATATGGCTTTCCAAAACAAACAATCAGGGTTGTGCTTTGCCCTCTTATTGCCTCCTGTGTTTTGCAGTTCACCTGTCTCTATTTTATGTACAGCTATATACAAAACAGTACTGGTCAACAAGTGGAAGAGGCGGAAGAGTCCAGTTACCTTGAGTTGTGCTAAATGTCACACTAATTTGTGTGCCAATCTTGTTTAAACTGCAGTCAGGTAGTAAATCAACTTTGGCAACCTTGTTTTTTATAAAATAACAGAAGTAATATGATAAATGATTTAAACTACTGATGCAATGTTGACATGATACTGACTGACTGTTGAGGATGCCATAAAAACTTTTAAAAATGTTTTTTTTTTTTTTAGTTTTTCAGTTTAGGAGAATACAATACACCACAAAAATGCATATGTTGGCAATTAAAATGATCTAATATCTAGATATATAAATAATTTAAGGTTATTATAAGATCATTTAAGTTAGTTCTGGACATTTGTATTTATTTTAAATGATTCTTAATTCTTTTATTCTCTTAATTCTATTTAAGAAACACAAATTGGATCAATGGATTGTTAGAAATGAATGCAGCAGCAGTAGCTGTATACCAAACCCCAGTAGCTCTATATCACACCATACTTATATATGCATTCAAGTTTATATATATATGACTTCAAAAGAGGTCTAGAGGTTATATAATAATATACATATATAATAATGTGAGCTTATAATAAGTTTAAAACAGTCTTAAAATGAGAAATCTAGGATATATCAACTAGAGATAAGATAATTCTATTTGCCCATTTCTCAGTTTTGCAGTATAAACATGAACACCATCCACACTCTATTGTGTTACATTCCTTGCCTCTTCAGAAGCCCTCTTCCCAGTACTACCTGTGTTTGCTAAGGTTTTGCTTCTGTTTTTGACTGGCAGGTTGCTGACACATGCTCAGAGGAACGAGAAGCGAGGTGGGTGGGGCCCGAATGTGCACATTCAGCAGAAGAGGTGTGAAGCCCTCAGTTAGGCAAACAGAGGTTGTGTATCCAGGCAACGGCAACAGTGGCCCCTCTCTCCTGTCCGAATGCAGCCCCTTCGTTGCGGGAAGAGGCGTCTGTGCCACAGGTAAGGTTGCCATGGACACCTTGGCACACAAATCCTGAATCACCTGTAACACAGAGCACATGCATTTACAGTACACAAACCTACACATGCACATACAGAGGAGAGTGGACGTTCGGTTGAGTGGGGAGTTCAAAGAGGAGAGAGAAACTTTTCCACACTTTGTCATGAAAATCTGCAACATGGCTCGAGGTAAACAGAAGAGCCAGGCGCTTCTTCTCTCCTTTTCCTTCACACACGTAAACAAAGAGGAGATTAATGGGCTTCAAAGTAAAACTGGCTGTCACTGACCCAGGAGAAGCTCACTATAAAGTTTGTGCATCATTGGGCTTCTGGGAAAGGGAGCTGACTTGCGATGTGTGAATGGAGTTGCTGGAAGTGATGTGCATGTGGGTTATTCTGCTATTTCTTGACGGCTGTTTTATTCGTCTCATTCTTTTTGATTTTCATCTGACACATCTGACCATCTTTCATAACGTAGAAACTACGCCACGTCTGGCTTAGTGGAAATGATATACACTAACAAAGCAAGCTTTGGTCTAGGCACGATTGATGAATCAGCTTCAGGGCTTACTCATCAAACAAGCTCTTGTCCTCCGGTACTCCTTTAATACATGGAATGCTGTGGGCCTGGTTGGTAGTATTGTAGAGCCCAAGTACTGGCTGGCACTGGGCTTTTAAAGCTTGTGTGACTTGACTGTGCTTTTTCTATATTCATGGTCTGATGTGCTGTTAGATGTACATGCCTCTGATCAAATACCTTTTTCCTTCAAAGTGAAGAATTATGACATTTTACTGTGTGGAACAGTGTGTGACACATTTTTAAATTGACAACTGATATGTAAAAATAAATTTCTCCATACAAAACAAAATACCAGAAATTTGTTCTGGTAAGTGATATGTGAAAGTAAGTTCACATTCTCTACAGAGAACAAACTTCTACATTTTGATGCTCACTATGACTCACAAGTGATTGCTTGCTGAATTTAACGTTGCATGTTTTAAGGTTTTTTTTATAATATGTTAATCCTACATTATTTTCATTTTTTTTTTACTGTGTTGCAGTGTTCAAACCTCTGCATAAGACAATATGGTCCTCTTATAAATCTATGATACCCTTTTTGCTAGTGTAGTGTGCTGACTATCAATTGTTATGCAATCATCACCAAACCATCACACGGCCTTGCTGGTGGTCTATATATATTTCCAATAGCATGACGCAGTTTGATATTGTAGCAGTAGAGCACTGATGAAAAAAGGTTCAATAAATGTTAGGAGCTATAGTACTGGATAAAGTGGCCAGTCACAAATTAAACTCTAATTTTAGACCACAGTGTCCATTGAAGTACAATGTTACATTCCACAAATGAGTGTGTGGGCATGTAAAGCCCTGTAATAAAGCTCCACAATGCAAATTCGGGTATGTCTGGTCGCACCACCATAACAAAGACCAGTTAAATCTATCTTAACACCATAACGTTTTCATCAGGTTCAGTGACACACACACACACACATATATATATATACACACATTAAAGACAGCTTACAAAAAACACTAACTAGCCAGACCAGAACAGATGTCTGTGACTTCCACATAAAGAAAAAAACCACACGGCTATATAAAACAAACAACTCCTCCTACTTTCACGGTTATGTTCTGCAGGAATGGATGCAGGAACCTGAGTTTGGCAACTGCAGATTATTTCTGTTTGTCTTGGCAAAGACTTTAAAACAGAGCAGAGTATGTTTTCATCTTTACAAAATACATGTAATCTTGAAATGGAACATTACATGAAAATATTTATATTATTATTTATATGTGGGGGCAAGCAATGCTCAAAATGTAACAGAATATAAAGCTATATAAACTGCTGGCAGCTATTAACTGCATATAAACACATTTTTATCAAATTTATAATACAAAAAAATAAGAATTCAGTTGTTGATAAGTTGTGCAGGTTCTTCTGAAGAGTACATTTAAGAAGTTAAGAAAAAACCCAAACATAAAATATAAAATATGCCACATTTGCACAGGCTGTATTTTATGCTCCAATAAAATTGGTTCCAATAAATGTGCAATAAATTCAACCCATGAACAGTAACTGGGCATTAATTAATTATGCAGGACTGTGGCACTTTTAAAAAAAGCATGTAAATATATTTACATGTCCCATTAATGCAGTCATATACACATGTTTATTAGGGAGGGACTGTGTTTTGAACCACTTCTGAAGGGCTGCAGTATATGTGTCTGAGTTGGTTTATAGGTGTCTCTGTACAAGCGTGTTTTGTGTGAACACACTTACAGTAAATCTGAATGCATTCGCACAAGCAAATTTGCTCAGGCTGTATTTATGTGTTTAATACGTATGTGTAAAATGCTAGCATAGCCACATGGGCGCCCGGCATGCACCCTGGTCCTAATTAACCTGCTTCTCTGATTATCATGTCCGTGTTAAAATCTCCCAGGAGACTTTCCCATGCTTACTCCCAAACACAGCCTGGTGGTAAATTATCCACCTTGTGCAGGTTTCCAGGACGGGGCCTCCCAGCCTATGAATCCTTTCTCGAGGATGGTTGCTCATACCAGGTTAATGGGTCCTCCAGTTCTGTATTTATGTCCTCTCTGGCCTAAAGGTTCAGTCCGCCGGCTCTGTATTCAAACTGCATTTGTGCCAGGCCCAATGTTAGAGCAGGTTAATTATGGGGCTGTTGTTTTTTTTCCATATGTGAAGATGCGTCACTGTCTCCAAGACGGTATCTATGTTCAAATCAATCAATTCCAAGCTTCAGGTTCCAAAATTTAGTATGAGCAACACCCTTAAACTTCCCATTACCTTACCCAAAACCTAATCCTTAACCATATCCAAAACCTACTTTACTTGACTAACCTAAAATCTAATTATAACGCTACCCTTAACCTTAAACATATCCCTAAACCTATTCCTAACCCTGGCCTTAAAACTAATCCTAACCTCAACCTCAATTCAAAACTTAATCCTAACCCTATCCCTAATATTACAGCGTAATCTTAACCTCAACACAAAACCTAAATTTAACTCTACATCTGGCCCAGCCTAATCCTAACCCTAAACTCCACCTAAAACCTAATCCCAACAATGCCAAAAAAAAAAAAGAACCGTAACCTTATCTCAAAACCTCAAACTCGAACCCTGGCACTAATCCTAATTATAAATTTAACCTCCACACAAAACTCAACCTAAAACCTAACCCTAATCCTGGCCCTAATCCTAACCCTAACCTTAAAATCTACCCAGAACCTAACTGTAAAACTGGCTTTAAGACTAACCCTAATCTTAACCTCAACTAACATCTAATCCTAACTCTCAGCCCAAAACTGGATTGCGTTTCAGATGTTGAGATGGTCTGTATTATGCATGTTACAGGTTCAGTGACTTCTCAGGTCATCTTCAGATATGAACTACACTTCAAATGAGTTCATCAGAATGTGAACAAGTTTATTCACGCGGTTTATTAAAATTCTCTATCGAATATATAGAGATGCTTTGCTTATTCTACATCATCAAAATGCTGTTGATACGATGACACATCTAAAAAAGCACCACTTCAAGTGTGTCTTTGAGGGTGCGAGGGAGAACTTTTTGGTGAATACAGAAGAAAGGACAAATGCACTGCTAAGGAATCCAAATTTGGTTGGATGAGAATGAATTACTCAAATGACCCATCAGATGAGACAATTTAAAGCTACATTTAGCAAGGTAGCTTCTTTACATGAGTTTGGCTTCTTTCTCTGGCTTTTTTTTTTTCTCATTTGAGAGTGTGCACACGTAAAGCCCATTAATCAAGCTCCACAATGCAAATGCTGGTATGTCTGGTCGCACCACCATAACAAAGACCCGTTAAATCTATCAGTCTTGACACTGTAACCTTTTCACCAGCTTCAGTGACGTCTTTGGGTCAGGGAGCAGCGTCTCAAGCTGCAAGTCATGACATCACAGGTGACATGTAGTTGCGGTCTGGGTTTATGGAGCATGGCTCCACACTGTCCAACTTCAAAGGGTTTGCCAGAAGTTCCCAGCTCTTCAGAGCACCTCTTACTCAACTGCTAGGATAACCTAAAGCCCTGACACCGCTCCTTCTCCCGAGTTACAACAGGTCAGCGGTCAACGTACGGCCTGACATCATCCGTGCAGCAGCCGTCAACATTTGTGCAGTGTCTATGGTGATGATGTGGCTCCACCTCATTTCTCTGGCCTGCGACTCCTGAGAATACAGGCAACATGGTGACGAGGTTTGGAGATCCAAGTCGAAAAGATTTGTGCTTTCCTCTCCGCTACAAAAAAACAATGTTGTGTTAGCATGGCTTGGCTCTCGCTGTGCTGAGGTTCTCCAAAGTTGTCTCGAGCGAATGCTTTGATGATAATTCACAGCAGAACGCCTAAGCAGTTCTTAGTGGTGATTTATGACTGAATTAATTGTTCATCTTCATTCATCTTCAGAAAACTGCTTGTACTTTTTTAAGTTCACAAAATGCTTGACCACAGAAAAGACACTTCACTTTGAAATACACTTAGCCCAGTATTTCAAGCGTCTTGGCACTATCGTTAAACCAATAACCATATACCTTATACAGTGTTTCATGAACTCCCTCTGCACAAGGAAGGCAGTCTGTTTGAAGGCCGTTTGCTAAGATCAAGGCAAAGTAAAGGTCAAGGGTGGAAGCAGGTCAGCTCTTCACTACTCAAGATGGTCAGCCTGACTGAAGCTTGGTTGAAGTGGCACATTCTTTTGAGCATTCCTTTCGTTCTGCTTTCTCTCTTTTGAAGGGAAGTGTGAACATCAGGGATAACGTCAGGAGGAGAAAAGGCATAGAGGCTTTTGGCATGGCAACCATAACTCAAAACACTGCAAAGCCCTGGCTGTTGTATCTTTTACATGTTTGCTTTAAAACACACGTTTGCTCAAGGAAACAAAGTCCTTCTTTGTGTTGTCTGGAGATACGTGAGTTTCTCTGTGTGTGGCCATGGATTATCATTGTCAGTTGGTTTTAGCGGTTTTTCTTCAGAAGGCGAAGGTTGTTTTTAGCTCACTTGTAAAGCTAAAAATTGAGACCAATGTTGACTTAATCGAGACTAGACTGCAGACTCTAACAGACGATCTCATTTCATGATACAGTGCTCTTTGCCAGGTAGATGCCTGGTAGCTGGTTGACGTCATACAGTCGTACACTTGCCTGTTGGCATCAAGAGCAAGAAGGAGCAAATTATTCACTTCTTATTGGTCATAATTTCACTTTCAAACACTTTGCAATGCAAGTGTTTCCTGGCTGCTAGTGAACTCAGTCCTGCTAGAAAATCAGCATAGACCATGCTATTGTTGCTGTCTGCAGTAGAAAACCGTATCACAGGCACCAAACCACCATTGAGTATTTCATGCTGGTCTACGCTAGTCTTTAATGCTCTCTCACTCATCTTCTAAACTGCTGTATCCTTCTGGGTCACGGGGGATGCGCTTCCAGCGCTCATTGGGCGGAAGGCAGAAAACACCCTGGAAGCATGAAATGCATGCTAATCTTTTCTTTTTTTTTGCTGTGTAGTCATTACTGCAATGTCACTGTCCTAGTGTTCAACGCAGTGTCAGGATCAATTAGAAAGCCATCCATTATAAAGAAACCTTCGGTCTGATGGACAGTCAGCTGATGTTGTGTTTAAGCTGAAGTCTGAAGGTGTTAAAAAATCACATTACTTCATAACTCCAGATGGAGAAGCTATCATGCTAGCTAGCTAACCAGTAACTAACCCTTTTAAGTTGCCTCTACCAAAAACTCAACATGCATAACTTGTAAACATCTCTGGCATGAACATCATGTGACATTTCCAGAGGCATTTTTTATTGCAGTTAGAGAGAAAGATTGATTCCTTCCGTTGCAACTCCTTTAACTGGAGCAAACCCAAACCAACAGCTGCAAGTGCACCATGCCCCCTCTGCACCTGCATTTTCAGATTCCACTTTCCTCTGTTTGACCGTGCGTGTCAGTACACACAGTTCTAATCACAGTTTGTCAGGAGTGAGTGTTTTGCAGAGGGTCTGTGTATTTGGCCTGAAGCATCACAAATATGCACAGACTTTCTGAAAGGGGATCACGATGAATGTAAGGCAGACGGGCTGTTTCAAAAGAGAGCATGATGGAAACCATTGAATATGCAGTTGTAGACATTACACCTGAACCTTCAGTCTTAGTATTGTCATAACACTGTCAATATGTTCTAAGCAGTGCCACTATGATGGCTGCACCTCTTCCCAAAGCGTTACGTAACTTGTCCTTAAAATACCCATTCAAGAGCTAGCTCTACACTTTCATTAGAAGTGGAAGAAATCGCTTTACTCTGCAACTGTTGACTACTTTGAGGAGCGTCTTGTTAAAATGCTAGGAAGGGATCTGGCTTCCATATGAGACACCCTTAATCTTTCAGGCCTCCAAGTAGTTACACTTCTGATGTTTGCAGCATTGCAGAATAGGGGGCAGATTTACTAAGAGAGGTGCTACTAACTGACACAGTACATGACCAGTACAATATAACCATGCTTTTTGTGTGAAAATGCATTTCTGCCTAGTAATTATCTTTCTTTATTTAAATTGTGACTTATTTGTGACTTATCGTTTGATTTATTAAGCTTCTTAAAGGTTATAAATAACAATAACAACTTCTTTATGTGATAGTCTCCTCCCAATATGAAGTTTGAGGGAGGAACTTATCACTAGACATAAGCACAGCAAATACAGGGATTAGGTTACCTGTAAATCTGTCCTGAGTTAAAGATGTTTTTCTTTGGGCAGGGATGCTAAGTTGTCTTCTAGATGCGGGCATGCTGGTCAGCAGCAATGGAAGCTGTTACTCTGATAACCACTAAAGCCAGCTGTTTTGAATGTTAATGTTTGCTCACCCGTGTGACCATGCTGGGGGACCAGCTAAACGACTACCATAGAATTTATGCCAGTTTAATGACTTCTAGGGAGAGAAGTCAAAATGTCTATATCTGCAAAGGCAAGTGGTCCAACTAATAAATGCAGCTTAAATGGTGATTACGAGTTGTAATGTTAGTAAACCTGTCCCAAGTAATAACTTCCTAAATGATAACTCCCTAATAACTCCCTAAATAATAACTCCCTAATAACTCCCTAAATAATAACTCCCTAATATCTCCCTAAATAATAACTCCCTAATAACTCCCTAAATAATAACTCCCTAATAACTCCAGCCTACATAATTATCACCTACTAATTGTTTCATTGCATACATTTTCCTTTCATGGTGATTATGTGCAGTTGTGATTAGCATTGGAGTACTGAACTAGCAAGCTTTGACAAGTGTAGTGGATAAGCTGCTTTGGCAAAAGGAGAGTACATTAGCAGGTTGGATTTTTGTATGTCAGAGGATCCAGTGGCATTCAATGGAAGTTAGCAGGACAAAATGAGTTCAGAACGAAGTAAAAGCATTTCTTGAAAATCCCATTCATTTTAGCCATTGAGTTGCCAATCACAGCTCCCTGTGATCTGTCTGTGCTGCATGCACCCCCAGAAAAGGGAAAGGAAAGAGAAAGGAAAAACTGTCAAGTGAAAATGTACCATAATGCTGGGGCCTTTTCATCTCTGCAGGTGAACAAGGACTGGGAACAACACAGGTGAACATGGGCAGAGGACAAAAGCGCAGAGATGAAAAAGCAGGAAGAGCAGGACCCGATAAAGATCGGAGCTGCGGAGAACTCGGAGAGAGCTATAGCTCGAAGGAGCCAGTGGAGGGGAAAAGAAGCAAGAAAGGGAAGGAAAAGAGGAAGGTCTAGGCAGACAGGTAAAGGCTGACGGAAAGCAGGGACATGAAAAGAAAGCAGAGAAGGGGGCGCATGCTCCTAGGTCTTCAGCCTACCTGATCACAGGGTACCCACTGCCAACAATGGCTCCAGTGTGTGGGTGCGAGATGGAGAAGGCTGTTCTTAGTGCTTTTTTTTTCTTTTTCTTTTTTTCTCAGTCTCAGGCATACCTGAGTCTACAACAGATAAGATCAGAAGGGTCTCCTCCTCCTCTCTCCCCTCTTTTCCACCTATTTTTCTTCTCTCTATCACTCTTATCCTCCCTTTTCAAGGCCTTGCATGAGATTAAAGGTAAGCGATGATAAAGAAAGCGGTTGGAAGTGGGGGGTGGAGGTGGGGGGGTGCATACAGGAAGCAAAAGCAAAGAAGAATATGAGGATAAGGGAGGGTGGGAACAATGGTGCATCTGTTCGTGGCCATATATGACAGTGAATGTGTGTGTGTGTGTGTATTCGGTGGGGTAGTTGAGGGTCTTGCTTGGTTTTAATGCAGGTCATTCTACAGACATTACCATATACAGCTGCATGCAAAAGGTTTTGCAAACATGTCATGAAGTAGGTTAACACAACCTGCACAGCGAACAAGCTTTGCTACTAGTTTGATGTTGTTTAGTGTGTCTGTTGTTTCATATACATATACATGAAGCACAGTCATAATTTATACAGAGCCCTAATGTAGAGCAACCAACAGTTAACCATTTCTAAATGCAGTGGTCAGACTACTGCTCGTATTTACAGACCGGGACTGCAGCCACTTTTTTAGTGTAATCCTTTTCTGTAAATACGTTTGATATTTTTCTTATAATGCTGATCCCATCCATTGTAAATTAAGGCATCGATGTTTGATTCCACTTTCACTTCCTAATGACACTGTAGCTTTCACTCATTCTTTATCCCCTTAGGTCCCCTTAGGTTTTTTTGCAACCTAATGTTAATGAAATTACCACCACACATCTATTCATGGCTTAAATACAACAAGCATTACAATTATAATAATTAAAAGTAACCTAAAAATGAAAATAATTAAAAAGTACACTGAAGTATACTTAATTCAAGCGTACTATTCTGAAACACTTCTTAGAATCATTTAGAGCTACATATTAAAGTACATTTGTAGTACATTAAAATATACTTTTATACTGTGTATACTTAGTATACTTCTAGGAAGTACACTAAGACTATACACACTCACAGGAAATAGAGTTGTTTTCTATGTAGCATAATGTGCAATATCTTTCCATTCCCCATGTGCAATAAAGAATAAATGTGCAATTATCTGTAAATATTTTGCAATCATCTGTAAATAAGATTCTCCAGAGGTTTTGACTTTTATTATTTATAATGTTTATATTGTTATATATTGTTCTGTTCATCTATCTTATTCTTTGTACTGAGTACCTTGCTATCCCTTTGCTGCAGTAACACTGTGAATTTCCCCACTGTGGGACTAATAAAGGATTATCTTATCTTATCTTATCTTAAAGTACTACTGAGGTAAAATATATGACTAATTATTACACATGTAATAACACTTGCACACAAAACAACATTGCGCTTGAAAAGTACATTTCTAGTACATTAAAATGTATACTTAATTTTTACCTGGAAGACATGTATTCTTTTATTGAACAGAGGACATTAGGCCTTCCCCAATGGCTTGGAACACCCTAATGCTTTCACTGAAGCTGAGAGATATGTTTTAATTAGTGATAATGTATTTTAATTGGTTACTGTGGGTAAAAAAATATGTTGCTTCTAAAGCAGGCCAAATAGCTTCCACAGAGACCCCAGAGACATCTGTGGCAGTATCCCTCACACTATGACTGTCACCAAGGTGGAAGACGAGGTGAGAAACAGAGCACCATAAAACATGAGTAGACGCCGTCACAGTGCCCTTGGTACCCTTTTGGAAGCCCCCTTTCACCATTTGTCTAGTCTTTTCCACCCCACCTCTTTCTCTCTCCCTAGTTTTTCCCTTAACCCAGATTCCAGTGGCTCAGGCTGAGTCAGGGCCAGATCCAGCAGGCCTCTGGCCGAGCCTCCAAGATCCTGTCAACGCCAACGCTCAGAGACACAGAGGCGCGTGCAGGCAGTAACGCTCCATATACATATATATCAAGGCTGTATGTGCATATATACACACGTTACAAGACAAATGAGTCCTGAGTGCTGCTCTGTAAAAGCATAACAGCTATATGTGATCGTGTTAACCCCTTAATATCCAAGGGACTAAGGGTGCCTCTACAGTTCAACTCCTCGCTCTCATGATTGTAAAACCATGATACTGTTTTCCAAGGATTCACTGAATAATCCATAGTGGCTGTTGAATAATAACTAAAAATTATTATAAGCCTGAAGGACTTGAGCTTGAAACTGGGGATTAATGAAGGTTAATTAGGCTACAATTGAACAACTGAAATGGTTTTATAATCTTCTGTGTCATATTTTAGGCCTTAAACACTACATAACTTTAGCCAACCAGCATTTGCAACTTGCAATGAGCTCCAACCTGAATAGTCCCATCCAATGTAAAAGAATGCTAACCTTGGTTAACAGTATCCCTCAATTCCCTCTCTCTTTTTCTTACCGTTGTGTTCCAACGAAGGGCGGGATACTTTCCATACCCTACCCTAAGGGTCACGACCTTCAGAGGCAGGGCTAGTGGAAAAGGCGTCGATGGAGTTGATTGCTATCGTATTAACCGGGAGCAACTGGAAGAAATAATTAGCGTGGACGGGGTATAAAAATAAGGGGAGTGTTCGTGTCGTAACTCTCTGGAGTGCAGAAGCGTGATTGGCGCCAAAACTGTTGAATAATGGAACAATTCAGAGAGGAGGCCCTGATGTATTTTTAGCCGATCCCTGCAGTTCTTTCACCATTTTGTCATTAAATGAAAATCACCGGTGGAAAGTGGGAGTGGAGGACAGATATCTTAACTATTAACTACATGCCAGACTACCTTCTTTGTCCCAAAGAAGAGATATCAGGCACGGGTAACTAGTAGGAATGTGCTTTCTGACAAATTGATATCTAAGTACACATAAAAAAAGTTCACAAGAAAGACAGAAGGAAAAAAAAGGAAGGAACAGGGGTGCTTTGACCGATATTAAAGAATTATAGCTCCTACCAGACACCTATAGGGGGACTCCCCCAAGTCCAAACTTCCTCCCCTAAATTTCTAAACCCTCCCAAGCCAATGAAAGTGTCATTTCTCTTGCCTTCATAATTAGAGATAATCCCCAAATGCTCAGCAATAGGTGACCTCCACAGCTCTTTTATTTATCATCACCACTTTTTGGCAACCACTATCACAATGGCAGTATGACCATCTTATATAAGGCACGGAACTCTTTTCCAATGCTGAAATGTTTACATCGCTTTACCCTCCTCCAATGTCTCTCCTGACTGTAGGAACCCAGTTGGCCTGATCTTTCTAGAAAGCTAGATGGAACTTCTTGACCTTGGTCCCAGCTATCAGCCATTTGCCCAGTCAACTACTCCCAGTGGAAGTTAGATCCACTCAGTTTCGGTTACATTATTAGGTAATGCAGTTCATTATTCATTTCATATGTCTTTCATAACCCCCCAGCCAAAAAAGTAACCCACGTTTTGTCTATCCAGTTAGGTACAGAGAAAAAATAAGTTGTCTTGATAAATCATGGTATGATAAACCATGACCCTTCATTTACATTACAGCAAAGCAAAATGCTTACTGACTTCTGGCTGCTTTGTGGGTATATCACTACAATGCGAGCAGCTTTAATTGCTCAGGCAGACTGAAATAGGCTAGTTCTGTACTTTTATGTAATGCATATGAGAAAAGGCCCAATATTCCTTAAAGTGTGTCCTAATGTAAAAACCTCCTGCACGTTTCTTTCCTGTTATCCAGCTGATTTTAGGGTGTAATTTGAATGTGGATGGTTTGCGTGACATAGCACAGTCTGATTGGCTGCAACCTGGAAAAACTTCCCATTTGCCTAATAAAAAGCTTCACTTTTTATCCCACTCTGCACATGCTTTACGCCACTGCTTCTCTCCCATCCCTAGTCACAGAGCTGCTGTCTGTCTCCATAGAAAGACATGAGAGGCTAAATGAAAACTGCTTCACTTTATTTCACTGTAATTTAAATGTCATCTGAGAACTGGTTTGACAGGCAGGAATTAAGAATTGTCCTGGACTGCATTGTGTGGATAATGTCCAGAATGCTGTGTATTCAAGTACTAGTGGAAATAAACTCAAATAAGGGTCCACACATTCATTCCTCACTGTCATTTCTTAGCAGTTGATGAGCAGTGTAGTTACTGAATAATGCGTCTAAAATTAAATAACTGAATAATTGGCTTTGAGTTTAAGGGGTTAACCTCACACCGACCCAGAGGTGCTCCTAACCCCCACTCCCCCAAGGCAGGGCATCCTCGTAAAATGTGAATATTTGCACAAACCATGTCAATAAAAGTCAATGAAGGAGAGGCAGTCTAGCCATAGACTGGTCAGAGGTCAAGTCAAAGTAAAGACCGGTCAACTGATTCATTCATCACAGACCTACATGTCAGAGAAAGAAATTTTTGAAATAATGTATATGTATTGAATATGCTGCTGTCTATCAAATGTTTGGGGACACTTTGTTGGTTTTAGAAAATCATATACATGTTGCTGTCTAAAGAAACAAAGTCAATGGAACCAGATTTCCTAGCAATTTGGGGTCATTTCTGGGGGGGCATTTTTCACACAATGTAAATTGTAAATGTTTTTTTCTAGAATTACTGATGATCGGGAACCAAAAGAACTTAAAACTGTCCCAGTCTCATCTCTGTCACCATCACTGTGAACAACTCTGAATTAAATTAAAGTATACTTGAATTAAAGTATACCAGAAATTTGGAACAGCTGATGGATTTCTGCATCAAAAGTGTCCCCAAGCTTTTGGCATGTTGAGTATAGAGGTATAAGATGAGTTAAGTCTAGTTAAAAGCTGGTGCAAATTGTAGTTTAATACAATCCTGTTTACAATAAGGCAGATGGTGGAACGGGGGTTAGGATGGACAGTGAAGACTGGGCCAAAAAAGGGGGTGGAAAAAGAGCAAGCCTCTGCAGAAAGATAGACAGCGGAGAAAGACGAGTGGTGGGAGAAAAGAGAAGGAGCTGAACACGAAGCTGAAGAGTTCATTGAGTTTAGAGTTCTCACTGCGCCATGTGCATTCTGGGAGAACAATCACTGCATACTGGGGACAATCTAAAACACACACACACACTCTGCCCACTGGAATGCTCTGGATCTGAAAATGCTCCCATCCCTGTGTATGTGTGTGTGTCCTTGACACTGCAAATGCATAAAGCATCTTACCAATATACTTGGTCTATTAAGCTATGTGGATAAATGCAAGCTGAATGGATCTCTAACTATAATCAGAACTGTGCAGAGCCAGCCCTGACTCAACTACTAAAGGTGACAAAAATTTCTTAATATAAAACTTGTGTAAAGTGTAAAACCGACTGTGTTCTTGGACTCATTATTACTTTATTCCTTTATTTTTAGTGGATGTGTAGTAAATACTGCCCATGTATAAAACATCTTCTGAGTTTTGATTATGTCACTGTGCATGGTAGGATGGGGCAAAATATTATTAACCAACACACTACTTTTGAAGTTTGATGTGCAGAATCATGGAAACAAACTCTAAGCTCCGAAGCTATGGATGGGGTTAAGGAAGGCTGCATTTCTTGGCTGTTGGATCAGTGAATCAGTTTTGTATGGTGTTTGTATATGGGCCAGAAATGCCTCCATCATTTGAGAGAAACCGAAGAACACGGCTGATGTATTCTCTTCACACAGTGATAGATACACACACACACACACACACACACATGGGCAGACTATTTCTCACTCTCCTGTGCGTGCTTGTTCTTTTTCTCTTGTGTGCTTTTTCACTTTTGGTGTGCATGACCACATCCACCTTAAAGAAACGCATACCCCAGTTTCACAACAACACAATGAAATCTCAGCCAGTGTGGAGTGAGGCGCTCTTTGCAGTGTAGTTGCAGTGTATTTATTTTATTTTTTTTGTAAAACTAAGACATCCCAGACAGCAAAACTCTTTTGGTCCAAATCTGCCCAAATTTCCCATCCCAGGTAAATAGACTAACATCGCCAACAGGGACAACTACCAGTACAGTATCAACATAGAATCTCCTTGAAACCTACATTTCATTCAGTAGTTAAATGGCTCTTGGAAAAAAGTTCAGGCTTACGCCATAGCTGTCAAAATGCATAATCATTGTTAGGTGGACGCTGACATACATTCTCTTTCAGCCTTACACTCACACACACACACACTCACACCTGGTTTAGCCATCAGCAAGTGAGGAGCCATGCTCTGACTGTGCTTCCTGTCCGAGTGGGTGTGGCTTTTCTAACGGTAGCTGGTTTAGACATTAGGGTATTGTCTCAGTTCTGCTGCAGTGCTGCTTCTGTTGTCACCTTTACTTCAGCACCTCCCTCTCTGTAACTGCCATCAGGATGCTGACCCTGTGTCCTCTAAGCTGGCCATTCTCATAGCTCATACCTCTTAAAGTTAAAGATGATTTCAACCCATTCAGCATTTCTGCACATACATCCCTATAAGTCATTCAGAGTAGTTTGATATGAAATCTCTACAGAGTCAGAATTCTTTAAAGTGCTGGTGATAGGAAGCGATTTATTGAACTGGTATAATCATAGTTTTGCTCTAAGACATATGTTTTTGGGTGTGAGGGTGTTAGAAGGCAAACAAGGCAATACTATTCTACCATCATCAGCACTGCAAATTGAGCTTGGACACCGGGGAGAGGAACTTTCAGAGAAGGCCATATACACAATTTTATAGTTATAGTTCATAGTTTGATTCAACATCTAGACTCATTGGCATGTGCTACAGTATTACCCTTGTTTCATTGTTGAGTTCTGGAAGTAAACAGAAGTGTTATGCCCTTCAAACCCCAATAGGGAAATTTTCCAGTCAGTAACTGTTTTTTCTGTATGCAGTGATCATTACTATCAGTGATCTTTACTATTGGGTAGGGCTTCAAGAGCTGAAGAGAATGCATAATACATTACATTATGATGATGCATAAAAGTAAAAATCTATAAAAATTGAGATACATGTTTCTTTTGACAGTGGCTATGAGATATATATATATACACTATATAAGCTCACAGGACAAAAAATAATCACCTGTGACTAAGTACCTAAGTACCTAAGGGTGCACAAATTGTTTAGCCTCTCAAAGAATTGGCCAGTGGGGCCAGACTTGGTGGATGCCTTCCCTGGCACAATATAAGGAGAATTTCCTGTACACTGGGATTTTTGCCACTGCTGATAGACCCATATGACCATACGCTTCCATCTCCCTGCAAATTTATTTATTTATTTCCTTCACACAATGGTCTTCGGTACACTCAAATACAATTACATATGTTTGCCAGCCATTAACATATAAATGCATATGTCCATATACATATATATTCATAACATATAATTAACTAATTTTTTTAATTACTGTTTTGGCAGAAAGTAAAACAAATGAGGTGTGGTCTCTGACTTACGCACAATACTGTGTACTAAGAACTGTTTGGGTGTGTTCACTCCGAGCTGTATACAACCTTTCTCCAATGTCAAATAAACAGAGGTATTAACGGTTTGGGTACAAGTCGATCCCAATTGGCTGTAGCAGCAGACAATAAGTACAAGAAGAACCTGTGATAATAAAAGGAAGCAAACATCTGCTTTAGAAGCTTATTGATGGATTCGTCTGAAAGGCCTGCCAGGATCTCCTTTTCTCAACAACAACAACAGTGCAGAGGAGTGAGAAAAAGTGAGGAAGACACAGAGAATCAGCACATACTGTATTTCATCAAGGCGCCTGAGACACTGTCGCCTTGTTTACTTTTGAAGCATTAAGTTATGAATGTTAAGCGTGACAAAATATTAATACTCCAAGTTTGGAAATTTGTGTAAAAGGACACACACAACCAGACATTCCAGAAGATATGAGGGAGACAAATGCTTTGGCCTCCAAGCACAGCTGAGAGAGAAAGAGAGAGAGGGAACAGGTGGAAAGCAGTCAAAGCCAGAATAGTTACAATAGTCACAATAAAAACACTTTTTTTATAATACACCTGCCTGCTTGTTTATGAGGACCATAAACAGTTTGCTTCTGGTTTTGGTTCTTGCAAAATCATCCATATTTATACTATATATAGTTTATGCTATATAGTTGACCTAGAAGACCTCCAAAAACAAGATGACATTCCTAGAACTAAGCAACGGTCGTATAATGAACCAGGAGGAATCTGATAAAAGCGTAGAAAACTCAACACACTATACTAGAAATGATCTCATCACTGTTGTGAATTAATATTCATGTAGCGTCATGCCACACAAAATGCAAGCATGTATGTGTGTGTGTGTGTGTGTGTGTGTGTGTGCATGTGTGTGTTAAACTCCTTTAATGTGCAAATAATAATGGCACTTTTTTATTTTGTTCCACCTTTTTTTTTGGCCAACTGTGTAGTTTATGTAACTACTCCTGATGTTTTTGATGTTACACATGGACTACAGTAGTGCAGCATACATAAAACACTACTGTGTGTAACTACCAAGGAGTCTTGGTAGTTGTAACACGTTGCACAGATGTGTTTATGGTGTATGTTCTATTAAGGATGGGAATAGCAGTGCACTGTTCTAATTAGAAATACACTAATCACAGGTCAGAGTCATGACTAAAAAGAACATACCATCACATTCCATTTTGGAGAACATGAACATTGCAAGAGAAGAACATGGCTGGGGGAAGATGGCCAAGGATTTAGAATTGGTGGAAGCAAGATCTATTGGCTTTGATATGGGGATGGCATTTCATAACACTCATAACAGAAAATATGAAGAAACTAAAGTCTCTTATAACGATGGGTACAGAATAGAGTCTGAAGGCAGGGATTCAGGTCAGTATGGCGTGAGAGTAAGGTTATGACAACTAACTTTGCCACTAATGGAGAAGAAGTGGAAGTGGTAGACTGCTTTTGCCTAAAATGATCAATCATTGTCAGCAAAGGATGCAGCACTCTAGAAATACAACACAGATTGCCACTGGGCAGAAGAAGCATGAAGGAGCTTGAAAAGATCTTCAGGTGCAAAGGTATGTCTCTAGAAGAATGGTCTGAATTGTTTCAAGGTCTTTGCTGCAGTTCTTTATGGATTTGAAAGCTGTCTTTAAACTTTGGTGTTGCCTCCAAGTATCCTGGAAGCCCAGATCTGAATCTAATTTTGGATACATTCTCATGAGATTGAAGTCAGTAAAATATTTAACTTGGAGCAGTTGAAGGTAGAAGAGAAAGAGGGTGATCATCTACAAGATGAATGGATACAATCAAAAGAATCATGAACCTACCATTGCAAAGCCCGAAGACCCAAACAGACCACAGGACATTCTGCAGAATCGCTATTCATGTTGTGGCCAGGAGTCAGAATGGACTTGACAGCACTTGTGTATTTAGATAAGCTGTAATCTATTTATAACAGTGAACACATCACCAGTAACTGCATTGTTGTTGCATGCATCGTTAATGCCTAAGCACAAAGCTCTTAGAGAAACCCAGTGGGACTGCTTTCTCCTAAAATGTTAAAACTGTGTATGTATGTTAATGTGAAAACTGCCTCTCCAAAATACACATTAATGCTTATTAATACTTGTATGGCATTAACTTGTCTTTAATTTTAGAAAGAACATGAAATGATTCATATTCAGGCCCTATAGTGTACAAAGCAGAAACACAACACTATATCTGAAAAATCTTTATAATATCTGTATTGGGATTTTTTTCTATTATAAACCTCAGTTTGTGAGGTCAGCCCACATTTTCAACAAATGGTTATAGCTGAAGAGATTGTGTGACTGTAACAAGGGAGAGAACTTTGAGAACGCAGCCTGGACGACTTCTGCTTTGACCTAAAATGCTGAACCTGGATAACTGAAAGCTGGAGACAGGGATGAGAGTGGAGTGAGAAGTAGGGATAAGATGCTTAGGTATTGGGTTGCGGAAAAGTCTATCACAGGAATAAAACACAAAGATGGAAGTTCTCAGGAAGTTATATAGGAATTAGTACAGCCTCTCCAATGTTGATTCCAATTTTCACTTATTTCATATCTCAATCTTGGAGTCACTGTTTGTTTCTGGGATAAATCGTTGGTCATTTTTCAAAGCACAGCATAAGTTTTAGGGATCAGTAGGTGTGCCCTTACCTTGCTATCCAAATTCTGTGGTGACAGCTTGTTTGCTTGGCGTGTATCAGCATGAATGACAAGCAAAGTAAAGCTAATTTAGTCATTATGATGGTAATTGTGTGCTTAGACCTGCAACTACACAATTACAGAGGTCAGCTAAGAAGAATTGAGGCCTAGCATGCCTAAAAGGCCATGAAGTAGTCTCTCACTGGAGGTGCACATGTGGAACCAAATCAGCGTCTCCAGAATTCACTCTGCCTCCTGGTGGCTGCTTCATCTCTCATTAGTTTAGAGATTGAAAAGCTGAAGTTAGCACTCGTGCACATGCAGGGGGCAGTATATGCTCAATAATCAGCAGAACATCTTTTAGTTAGATGTTTACAATTTGGACTGGAGGTGGAGCTGTGGACTACAACTAGATATTTGACGGCAGGCAATGTGCAAGCGTGGGGTTGGGGGGTTGTGGGCTTGTGGGGCGGCAGAAACAGATGGTTTCTGCAGTGTTTACATATTGCAGGGTCATGTTCCTATGGGTTACTGGGACAAATGTAACAAACCAAATTATTTGCTGTACATTGTTGCCAGTTTATGAGGTATTAAGTTCACTACACTGCAGTTTTTATCAGAAGCACCAACAAACAGTACTGGTTTTATACAGCCAGGACTATTTATTGCTATCTATAATGGCAGTGCAACATTAGAGTAAATAATAAACATGCACACTGTAAAACATGAATTGTAACATGATATTTTGTTTCTTTGTTTTTAAATAGATACTAATATGTTGTTCAGACACTAGGCTAGTAGTTACGAAGCTTAATTACACAATTATGATCATTTATGACTGAACTAGCTTTGTTTCTCTTAACTTGGATGCATGTTAAGAAGTACATTGCACTGATATACTGAACTGTAGATATAAACTTACAGTAAAGTTATTACCCAGAATGCCTCATATTGTGAAAACTGATCAAGTATGACTCCACTGTTTCAAATTTAAATTAAAAATTCTTGCAAATAATTGTATAGAATGATTTTGTTAGGGTGCTAAACCTTTACAGGTTTAATTTTAGAATTTGTAGAAAAAATAAAATGTGTCTAGAATGATTAACAGAGCTGTAGATCATTCTATAATGGATATTGATCTTTGTAACATTGAGAAATAAGATGTGTCACTGTCTAAAGAAAAACAAATATGCCAACTTTGAAAGAGAGGGCAAAAACCTAATTTAACTTTAATGTAGTGTCTATTTAACCAGACTTTTTTCCAAGCCATTTTGAGACATATTTCTTGGTCTATTCATTATGAAATGTTCGTACAATGTAAACAGCAGCAAGTATATAGTAAGAATATAACATTCAAAATGGCAGTTCCTAAAAAAAAAAAAAAAAAAAAAAAACCCTCACTAAAATACTTTCTAATGTCTAGATTTTATATGATATAATACTGAATTACTTAGTTGAATATAGATGATTAAATATTAATAAGGGATTCCCTACCTTTGAACTGTATTTACATGTTTATTATGTTTAATCCTTTATGTATTAACATCATAAACAATGTCAAACTTGATGGTTAGGCC
This sequence comes from Prochilodus magdalenae, assembly GCA_024036415.1. Taxonomy (NCBI): domain Eukaryota; kingdom Metazoa; phylum Chordata; class Actinopteri; order Characiformes; family Prochilodontidae; genus Prochilodus; species Prochilodus magdalenae. Next base: position 17,631 of record JAMWET010004263.1, on the reverse strand, counting down.
CCCAAAGACAAATCTACATTATGCTGATGGAGACATGACAGCAGTAGTACATAATTCAGTCATGTCCTTGGTTGTTTTGAATGCTCTTTAATCACCAGGTTAATCTGCATGGGTGAGGGGTTTGAAGCACAACTAATGTTACAAAATGCTTCACAAGCAGGTACACATTTTCACCAGAGCATTAAGGCTTGATTTTTTTTTCTGAATGACAGTAAATAAAATTTGAACATGGTTATAAGGGTTAAATGAGTTACCAGGAACAATGAATTAAATATTGCCAATATTTATTGAGCTACACATACAGAAGAGGTGTCTCCGAGTGTGGTGTCTAGCTGTCATGTTATCTAATGCAACATGCCCGGAAATGAACAATCTGTTAAGTGAAGTTGTTATAATGATCTGCATGCACTGCTGTCCGCCAATGGTGCTGGCAATTACAGGGTGCCTCATGAAGGGCGTCACTGGCTCACTGAATGTCCGCAGTCATGGCTGTGGGGTTGATTGCCGTTGTTATGTCGCATGGCCAGCCAGGCTGAAACAATGCCAAACCTGCCCACCAAGTTTCATTCCTGTTGGTTGACTACTTCTGGGTGCAACAAATTTGTGCATCTATTCTTGATGTTTGTGTTTGTTTTTTCGCATTTACTTTTTATTTAATACAAGATAATGTTAAAAGATTTAATTCCAGTGGTCATCATGAGTTTTTGCAAAATGACATAAGAAAATGGCAATAACTTGTGTTGGCGTGCATTTAGAACATCAGCCAGTCTGGTACTGACAGTAGACATGCTTTGTCTTTCGCTGTCAGTAAATGACACCTCTCTACAGGTCAAGCCTTTAGTCTAGCCCTGAGGTTTAAGCTCCAACACATAACCAAGCTTCTAATAGTAGCTGTGCATGTGTATATGTGAACAGCCTTAGCCATCTGCCCAGGCCTCTTCTACACTGATTGATATCTTGTTTTTTTCTGGTTTGTTATTCCAGAAGAGCTTTTCCAGAATGTAAGTATACTTGTTCAGACAAAAGAAAAGTTGAAAGATGAGTGGTTTCCAATGTGACGTTTAGTCACTTTCTAGACACTTCACAGTATTGTTTAGCTTTGTTGCGGTGTTTATTATGTCTGTGTGGGTTGGAAAGTTGGACTCTGTTGGTCATTTCCAGTCAGTCGATTTATTCGAAGTATATGGAATTTCAAGATTTGTTGAATCAAAGTGTAGAAAAAACAGAAGAACAGCAGTGAGGGGAACACACAAAGAATACAGTTGTGCAAGAAATTCTCCTGTGAGTGGGCGTCTGCTAATTTGCGCTGTACATCCCCTGAGTATAGAATATACACTTGTGTAAGGGGGTGGGACTGCAAATTAGTAATGCTAAGCACTTAACGAAAGCCACTTCTGACGCTGCTCTGTGTCCATATTCCTCACTCATGATGTCTGAAAGAACTATGCGATGAGCCCACTGTGTATTCGTCAGGGTTTGTTTATGTGCAAGCTCGTTGTCCTCATGTGACTTGAAAGTCATGTAAGGACATTTTGGCAGCTCCTCACATTTTCGGAACACAAGAAGCTACAGTCAGAGCTCCTGCTAATAGTCTCGGAGAGGCCGCTGTGCAGTAAATCCCTTGTTAGCCACATGAGTACCCCCTGCTAATGCTCCGATACCTCTCCTTTTTTAACTTAAGTTTCTCCAGTCGAAGTAAAAAGATCTCTAGACTGTAATTTGAGAGGATTTGTATTGATTGTATGGCAACTACTATAATCAGAAGGGCACCTTCAAGGACTTTAATCAAAATGATCAGGGTTGTATTTAAACCTCGTAGGTACTGTTTGTATTTAATTGGTCATTTTTGGATGCAAAGTCTCAATAATTAATAATAATAATTAAGACTGTACTGTGCAAAAAAAAACATTTTAATTTTCCAGAAAAAGATGAAAAGAAAGGATTTGATAACAGATAACAGTTAGTGTTTAAACCTGAAACTACAGGGAAAATGAGATTCTAACAACCATGCTGGTAGACTACCAAACCATCACTTATCAGATAAATAACACTTATAGGGTCAAACTTCAAACTTTAATAAAACCAAGCTCCAGTCTTCCTTTAGATTGGAAAACATCCCGAGTTGCTTCTGTCCATCCTTCCACTGTAAAAGGGCAACTCAACGCTATGAGTGTGAAAGGATGAGTGGCTATTAAGAAGCCCTCACTAACAAATGAAAATGGAAAAAGAAAAAAGTTTTTTAGTCCTTAACAGTGTTGGGTGTGTTTGGGATCACAAAAAAAGATGCATCCAACTTCTAAGACTGAACCTTAGGTGTGAAAATGACTGGACACACCAAACCCTTTATATGCTATTATGTTTGGTTTTTTTTTTTTACTTTTTTTTTTGACATGGAAAAATGAATAGCCTACATTTAATGACCCATTTACCCATTTAGTCAAATGAAGAAAATGATGGCACGTGATCTCTGGCTTTTGCACAGTATTGTACAATGAAAGCGTATAAAATAAAATAAAAAATGTGTAACTTATATTTGGCTGGTAATTAAATAAATTCTACACTTGCACAGTACTATACTAGCACAATATGATTCTACTGATGCTAATGCTATCCCTCAACAATATTTAACATGTTGTAGATGATTGCATACTGACTGTGAAAGCTGTGAACCTTTGTTACAATGTATTTAAGATCCAGAATGCCAAAAATCATAAGATCCAGAATGCCAACATAGAATATTACAGGGCATTATTTATCTTTTACTCTCTTCCTGATATTCCTGACAAACCAACAACCAAACAAAACAACCTCGCTGTCTGTAATAATCTAATGTACACCTAATTATAACTGCGTTTATTACTGTTTTAGTACTGAACAAGTGTTTCCAAACATTTGAATACGTTGCATACTATGCCTATTACAAATGTGATAAATATGCGTTTGATCATTAGAAATGATTTAATTTAATTGGAAAAGAAAACATTAATAAAATAAGTTGCTTCCTGTTTATTATATTTTATTTCCTGTTTATTATAATTTCATTTAATAAGCCATTAACTGACCATTAGTAACGACATTGGCATGCATTAATTTGGGCAACATAATCAAAATGTCTGTTACTGTGAATAGAAGATGAACGGATCTCCAAAAGGTATGTAGTTAAAGGTGAAACTTTCTTTTTGAATAAAATCAGTGTAGGGTTTTTGTCTTGTGCAATTTTAGAGTTAATAAAAGAAAGAATCACTGTTACGTGCCTGCAAACAATTGGGCATCCCAAAAGATTTCAGCTCTCAAATATTTTTTTAAACCGTAATCACCTTGTTAATGCTATGGCTTAAATTAAATTACAGTTTTAATTACCTTGTTCTGGCTATCAGCATCAATAGTGCCTCTAATTGATGCCCACAAATCAGGAAAAGGCTATAGGAAGATAACAAAGCGTTTTCAGGTACCTGTTTCCAGTGTTTGCAATGTACTGCCATTGTAGTTAAGAGGAAAGGTAGAGGTTAAGTTGAGGTCTGGGAGAATAAGACTCCCTTGTTGGAGCACACAGGGTCAAGAACAGGCCAAGAGAAGATCATGGTACTACTGCTGGGAGGAGTGTCTGGTATGACATCTTGTTTCTTAGTCTATAAGTAGTGAACAACACAGGCGCGTATGTGCTGTCAGCAGAAAGAAAAATTAACCTACAGAGTACAAAACCACAGATGATGGCTTGTCTATGCAAGATAGCATCTACTACAGTTGTATAAATTTACTCCCTCCATAGTTTCTTCAGACTAGTCCAGTCCCCCACCATAGGAGGTTTCATTTTCATATACAGTTCTGCCACCACAAAACCCCTGATAACTCAGGTTGGTTCAGGAGGAGAAAAGGCATGCCCTGTCTCTGGTCTCTACTTAAGGTCTTCAACCTCTTGATTCTGGAGCTTGTGTTATAGTCACACTCTGAGGAGAGGCACCTCGTCCCACAGACCAAACCATTCTATTATGTACCACCAACTAGCAAGGTGGCCATATACTGTGACAGACTTATGCATGGCCATTTTGGTGACCAAGACCTCAAAAACAGTAAAAGACCACCTGAATGTAAACAACCTCTTATTTAATTTACAGCACTCGACATGTGCTATGGTCTAGAGATGTGGTCTGATCAAATGTCGTGTTTGGAGTCTCACCCAAGACTCTTGCAGATAATATAAAACAATTTACATTTACATTTACATTTCTGGCATTTAGCTGACGCTCTTATCCAGAGCGACTTACAAGGTTAACCACATTACAGGTAGGCCAGTGTAGTGTTAGGAGTCTTGCCCAAGGACTCTTATTGGTGTAGCACAGCATAGTCACCCATACTGGGATTCGAACCCCAGTCTCCCACGTGGGGTGGTGGCTACTTGGTGGGTGGTGGTGTTATCCGCTGAGCTTACTGTACTGCTGATGTACAATAGTCCCTGCCAAAGCGGGGCACTGAAACCCAACCTGTCCACTTTCTTTGTTTGACTACAACAGCACAGTGACTTTATTTAAGACATGGGTGCTCAGTCTTCATTTTGGGGCAGCCTGGGGACCCCATTCACCATTATCTAACCAATAACACGTTTTTCCCTACAATTATTCTTCATAAAGTTCCTAAGAAACAGTCTATGTTGAGAAATCTTGGGTTTGTTTAAATTTTTGTGATACACTATATATATGAATATGTTTGCTTATATGGCCATCTTATATTTTGTTGCTCTTCTACACTCATCATCGGAAAAGTTTGACATCATAAGACATGCTTTGCTAGCAAAGTTTGGCTCAGATAAGAGTGTGAAAGCAATTGGAGCAGTTGGCAGGCATGCACCCGGGACATGAAGGATCTGGAAAACCTACCATGTAGAAAAAGAAATTGACTGACATGTGGAGTGACCCAACAGTCATGATTGGGAACGAACAGTTTTGCCCTACATGAGTCATCCTGTTAGTGCCAGCACCACTGATTACATGCAAGTAGACTATTATGACGACTAGAGCAGACGACTAACACCATGACAATGTCACCAAAGACTGCCATGGTGTCATACCAGGCTGTCATGGTGTGACTTAGAATGGGAGAGACCCACTTTTGTCTTGGTGGAGCTGACCAACCAATCCATGTGTGGAGACACTGTGGTCACTCCACCTCCACCCCTACAGCAAAATCTGCAGGACCTGTGTGATAATATTTAAGCTGCATGGGATGGATTATTGCAGGACACCATACAATGCCATGTAAAGATGTCTGGCATGTTGCCCGGCACATGTCTATCCCTGTTTTAGGAGTTTACAAAGCCGCACATAGTTCTGCGCTCTTCACAGTAATGTAAAACATTAGCAAGTTATTAGTTCCTTTTTCTGCCAGCGTTATTGGAATGTTGCAATGCTTTATCTTTGGAATGTCAAATACTGTGATGATGCTTGCATTTCTAAAAGGTTCAAAGTGACTGAGGCAAAATGTTCTGGTGCTGGATAGACCAAGACTTGTTGAGCCATGCCTGCCAATATTAGGCTGTGGAAATGAGGGTGATTTGTCAGGTTATGTCATCATCTTTAATCCATAGCTCATTCATGGCAAAAGTATTAAGAACAATCAGGTGCGGGTGTGTGTGGAGTAGAGTGGAACGGTGGAGAATTCATACACTGCATTGACAAGTGAAGCTGTTTTCACACTAAACACAAAATATTCATTCTTGTACTTTAAAACACATTATTTTAAGTGGGACGCTCTGCACAGACACTGATTAGATGCAGACACAGGTCAGGAAACGTGCAGGGTAGCTCCTGTCACTGCCCTGATGGCTAGTTTTCTCAGAGAGCACTGCCCACTTTAAAGCCCAACCTGGGAGCACTTCTCACACTGCAAATGAACGCAACTTCAGCTAAATGCCCTCAATGTGCAACGTCAATAAACTTGTCTCAGGCACGAGTGGCAAATGCATTCATTGTAAATACAGCTTGACACTGGGTCATTTGGCCCTTGGTGGCATCTAAATATTGGATCCATGTATGTTTGATCTGAACTCTCCAGTGTGGTATATCTAAAGGCCCAGGATGCAGCACAACCTGGTCTAACCATTAGGTGATTCCATGAGAACAAGGTCATCAACTAGATCCCTAAGTTCGATATATTTACTTCACGTACAGTGTAAACAATGTCCTAAATCAGCCCCTGCTCTTCATCAGCTGTAGCGACATTTAGAATTAGCCGATTATCTGTGAGGTAATACACTCTTCCTATGTAACATCTTGACACCATTATGGCTTTAAAGCAGCAGTTTGCCTAGATGATATCCCTGATGTGTTTTCCTGGCAGGGTAGGAGTGTTTTATGGGTTAGATACATAGGAGGACAGACACATTTCTCTATAATTGCTGCTCTTTTGTTGCCTTTGTTGTGAATAGCTGTCATTCCTTGCTCTGCTTTGTGGTCAGATGGCTGCCACATGTTTAAAGGGAAGGTAGTAAATAGCCATAAATGTGTGGAGGGCATGTAGGGGTCAAGCCATCATACCATCTCAGAATATGACTGATGATCTATAATCAGTTTCCACTTGACATGAATTAGCAGACATGGCCAAAACCAAACTGGATTACTGTATTCGTAGATGAAGCAAGGTGAGGTGAGGTGTTATAACTGACTGTGGAATCATGCCACACAATGGTCACAGCATTACCAGCATAAATGGATGATAATTAGAAGAGAGCTTAAGCAGTGTCGGTTGCTTATTTAAGGTAGAGATAGGCAGGAAAGCACAGTTACCGGCATTGTTTTATAATACTGTGGTTGGGGTCTGTGACTCCCAGAAAATTTACTCTTGTTTATCTGGCCACTGCAGCAGATGGCAAACTTTAACATGTGATGGAGCGTTCCACTCACCGCTGCAGTATGCAGAATGTCTGCGGAATTTCTATTGTAATTCCTTTGAAAACTTTGGGATATCCAGCTTACTATTCTCCATGTACCGCAATCATGTCATGCAGCATAATATAGCGTATTTGTACTGATAGTAATCAGAAGCATCTATGTTATTCTATTCAGAAACTTTTGTTTTTATTTGGACTATGCAACGTCTAATGTCTGTCTGGCTGTTCATTCTGTGTCTTCTTTCTTTTATTCTTGATCTGTCTTTTCTTATCTGTTTTCTTATCAATATACGTGGCCACCAGGCCTTACCTTCCTTATCCCCTGTGGTAAACTGTAATAAAAAGTTGATCACAAACAAAAGCATGACTGTATTTGATAAAAGTAATTTTACACCAGAGTGTTCTCACTCCTCTCCATTTACCCCTCATTGCTCACCAGCAGCTCAACACAGTCACAATGTGAGAAAAAATGTATTATATTAATGAAAAACAGAACATAATATGTAATATAATACAGAATATAAGTTTTATTTCAATGGCAGAATAGCCACTAGGGGTGCTGCAGAAAGAGGCTAGAGGAAAAAGAGAAAGAATGTGATGAATGTTATTTTAAAGCTGTGGTGCTATATATGTAAACTCAATAATTATACCATAACAAAATACTTCAAACAATGACTTTGACTGAAATAATCATTTGTTCAAGGTTTGTTTATTTGCCTGTAAATTGAAGTAATTTTTTTAGTCTGGACCAACAAACACTTTTTAACAGTGTGGTATTAAACCAAAAAGAGATGTCTAGCGAAAGTACTTTTCAAAATACACTGATAAAATTAGACACAGGAGCCTGAAAGAAGTTTTCATAATCCTTAATTTTTATGCTGTTGTTACTATCCTAGACATACTGCTAAAAAGTCATTTTTATTCAATTCTAAAAGTAAAACTAAAGTGTTTGTAACCAATCTCAGAACTATCCTAAATAAGACCCCAACTGGAATTTAAATTCTGGACTGGCATTACAGAATCCTGCTGGGTATGGAAAAGGTTGGTTACCTTTTATCTATGCCTGTGAAACGGGTAAGGACCCATGGGACAGATGATGTAATGGGAATCCTGGAAATGGGCAGTCCCACTATCATTGCTTTGAGGCATCCTGGTATCACAAACACATGTGGAAGGTGTAATTTATCGCACTGGACGGTTAACACATTTCAGTTAAGCATTTTAGTGGTGCCTGGTTCCTGTCTTGGGAGCCTTGTATGTGTTTGCCCTGCTCACCTGAATCAACCCATGATATGACTTCCTAGTGTACAAACCGGATTCCAAAAAAGTTGGGACACTAAACAAATTGTGAATAAAAACTGAATGCAATAATGTGGAGGTGCCAACATCTAATATTTTATTCAGAATAGAACACAAATCACAGATCAAAAGTTTAAACTGAGAGAATGTATCATTTTAAGGGAAAAATATGTTGTTTCAAAATTTCACGGCGTCAACAAATCCCAAAAAAGTTGGGACAAGTAGCAATAAGGAAATTGAGCATATAACGAACAGCTGGAAGACCAATTAACACCTACGTAGGAGAAGGATACGGGTACTGAAATGGCCAGCCTGCAGTCCAGATCTTTCACCTATAGAGAACATTTGGCGCATCATAAAGAGGAAGGTGCGACAAAGAAGGCCCAAGATGATTGAACAGTTAAAGGCCTGTATTAGACATGAATGGGAGAGAATTCCTATTTCTAAACTTGAGAAACTGGTCTCCTCTGTCCCCAGACATCTGTTGAGTGTTGTAAGAAGAAGGGGGGATGCCACACAGTGGTAAAAATGGCCTTGTCCCAACTTTTTTGGGATTTGTTGACGCCATGAAATTTTGAAACAACATATTTTTCCCTTAAAATGAAACATTCTCTTTGTCTGTAACAAATGCCTGATACACACGTGTCACTGTGGATTGAGGAATATTAAATGAGAGTGCAAGTGCGGAAATGCAATGCCCCGCCTGTCTATTCAGTATCCTGCCTCTATAATGCTTCTTGCCACCTTGACATGAGCACAATGGCCAGAGCTCAACCTCACTCACAAGATAACACCTCACAACTTACACAGGTTTAAGCATTCCTGCTATCCCAATTTGGTGTGTCAGTGTATAGCACTATTTATCTTGTATAACATTATGAAACTATGTGAAATTTAGCTTAACAGCTAACTTAGCAGGGCAAAACGTATGCTGCTGGATCGTGAGCCAGTATAGTCTGTTAATAAAAGCAGGCTGTGGTAGCATGTAACTGTCATACCTAATCTACTTCTGTCAGAATTATTATCCTTCAGGGTTTCAGTAGTTTAGGTTCCAACTCTTTTCTCATTTGATCAAAATTATTTTTTCTCAAGGATTTGACAAATTAGCTTGAAAAGGAAAAGAGTTATTCCTTTTTTAAGAAACTATGATTATTTCAACACAATAAGGGAATATTTTAAGACAATTTTGAGAGAACGAGGCATTATTTTGGCATAGCACATCCCATCCCAAGACAATAATACAATTATATAATAATATAATTTTTTTCTAATGTCTATCAATGTGTTTATTTTTAAACAAATCCTGCTCTGAAATGTATACTTTTGCTAGTAAATAGCAAATTCAAACATTGGTTTAGGTTATTATAACATATAAGGTCAATATAACATTCATTATCCTAATCTCCACCCAGTAATTTGTGCTTTGATGTCACATTGTCATTACATCAGACTATTGGCCATTCCTCGCAGCCGTGCAGTCAGCATCCTACCTAATCCAACACTTCACTATAAAGCTTTCACTGCTCGTAACAGGCTCATTTGCCGAGTGAAGATAACATAACTGAACTGAGCTGCGATGTACAAAGATCAGGAAGAAACAACCCAGAAAACATAGGAACTTAAACCTAATCATCCTAGACCAAAGCATACTGGTACAGAGCATGAACCCAGAGAAGATGAAATGAATGATTTCAGTTAGACAGCTAAGATGTACAGAGATGAGGAACAACAACACGGTTTGGAATTTGGTATCTTAGATCAAATTTTTAAAGAGTTTATTTGTAAATTATGGTGGAAAATAACTGGTCAATGACAAACAAGCAAGATTTCTTGCTCTCACAGACCTGTAACATTGTCCTCCACTCGTTACTGTTATAAATGGCACCTGTTTGACCTCTTTATCTGTATAAACGACACCTGTCCACAGCCTCAAACAGTCTGACTTTAAACACAACCATGGCCAAGGCCAAAGAGCTGTTGAAAGACACCAGGAAGAAAATTGTAGACCTGCACCAGGCTGGAAGAGTGAATCTACAATAGGCAAGCAGGTTGGTGTGCATAAATCAATTGTGGGAGCAATTATCAGAAAATGGAAGACATACAAGACCATTGATAATCTCCCTCGATCTACGTCCCCATGCAAGTTCTCATCCTGTGGGGTCAAAATGATCATGAGAGCGGTGAGCAAAAATCCCAGAACTACATGGAGGGACCTGATGAATGACCTGCAGAGAGCTGGGGCCAAAGTAACAAAGGCTACCATCAGTAACATACTACGCCGAGAGGGACTCACATCCTGCAGTGCCAGGCATGTCCCCCTGCTTAAGCCAGTACATGTTCAGGCCCATCTGAAGTTTGCCAGAGAGCATATGGATGATCCAGAAGAGGATTCAGAGAATATCATGTGGTCAGATAAAACCAAAATAGAATTTTTTGGTAAAACTCAACTCGTTGTGTTTGGAGGAAGAAGAATGCTGAGTTGCATCCCAAGAACACCATAGCTACTGTGAAGCATGGGGGTGGAAACATCATGCTTTGGGGCTTCTTTCTGCAATGGGGACAGGAGGACTGATCCGTGTATAGGGAAAAATGAACAGGGCCATGTATCATGCGATTTTAAGCCATAACCTCCTTCCATCAGTGGGAGCATTGAAGATGGAACATGGCTGGGTCTTCCAGCATGACAATGATCCCAAACACACCGCTCAGGCTAACGAGGGAGTGGCTCCGTAAAAAGCATTTCAAGGTTCTGGAGTGGCCTAGCCAGTCTCCAGAACTCAACCCCATAGAAAATTTGTGAAGGTCCGTGAAAGTCCGTGTTGCCCAGCGACAGCCCCAAAACATCATTGCTTTAGAGGAGATCTGCATGGAGGAATGGGCCGGAATACCAGCTACAGTGTGTGCAGACCTCGTGAAGACTTAAAGTAAACTTTTGACCTCTGTCATTGCCAACAAAGGTTATGTTACAAAGTACTGAGATTAACTTTTGTTATTGACCAAATTTTTTTACTTATTTGTCTTACTTTTTCTCATTTTGTTCCTCATAGTTAAAGTGAAAATTACAGACCTCTCTCGTCTTTCTAAGTAGGAGAACTTGAACAACCAGTGGCTGACTAAATACTTTTTTGCACCACTGTATGTAGACGTCAAGTATCCTTATGAACAGTGTCCTATGGTACAGTGTCACCAGAGCATACAATATCTGAATATAACATACCCCATGGGACTAAATCTTACTTTTAAACATCACCAGCTACATCTTTTAACCATAAGTTATGGTGCAATTTCAAGAAGGCTTGAGTCAGTGGTGAGCCTCAACAGTAGCAGTGATTTGAGGGCAGAGGAAAGAAGATGGAGCTTGGCGGACAGTGTAATTATTTGACTGGCTGCAATACAATTACTGTACTCACAGAAAACAAGTCAAACGTCTTTATTTCCATTTGATTGAGGAAGTCTGTCGCATAATTCCGGATAGGCCCTACCTGTGGCCCCTGCTTAGAGAGGAAAGCTTATACAAATGAACATGCAATGAGGCAACAGTTCAAGAGGGCAGCAACCAACCCTTTGGTCTTATTATGGCTGCTAAATGGCTGGTGCACCTGTTTAGTAAATTGCGACAGACCCTTTTTACTTCACTTCACTGTACAGCATCAAGGTGACCGGTGACTGTATATGCGCTCACACTCATTACTAACCTTATAAACATCCTTACACTCACTTCCTCACCCAGAAATGTGTGCACACATGGTCAAGCCCCCCTTGCAGGTACCCTGTCTCTCATACTGCACTCATGAAGCCCAGCAGTAGAGGGAAGTGGTGTATGTGGTGAGCTTTGTCTGGCGCAGCACTCAACCAGCTGTGAAAACATGCAGCTGTGATGTCAGGGCCATGGGGGATTGTGGGTAAGTCTGGTACAGACAGACTTTGATGTCGGTTTTCATGGCCGTCCTGAGCGAGGGTGTGGAAGTAGGGATATATGATGAGGGACCAAACAGGCCAAACATTCCAGATCTGGGAACAGGCTACATTACATAAACACCAAAATCATCACCTTGCGCATGTGAGCACGAACCATTGTCATTATCAACAAATCAACGATAGAACATGCGATTTTGCAATCAAGCAGATATTTGCTCTGTTTTGCAGCATCCATGGCGTGATACGATCCGCCAAGCTAAAATGCTTCAATGTGTGGCAGAAAACATGCTGTTGCCAAAAGCAGAAGAGGCGTACCACCCATGCGTGCAAAAACATGGTTGGGATGTTTTGTGAGAGTGTCAATCAGCCCTGATTTTTCTCTGGAGGAGCCAGAGTTCCCCAGTGATAGTGGGAGTAAAAGAAGGAAGAGGTTGGTGGGAGAGAATGAGGAAGAATGTCATCTTCTGTCAGGTTCTGCAGACTGCTAGGGAGGACTTGGCTCATGGTTACCCACTGAACACTGCAGGTGCAGGGCTGCCTTCCCTCCTTCCACCCTTTCGCCCACCTCTTAGCCCAAGGGGGGGTGGAGGAGAAGGTGAAAAAAGAAAGAAAACACTGCCCCGGGAGGTTGCCTGGGTGAGAGTGCCAGATGTGCCGAGTCATACAAGCCAAGGAGCCAGGGATCAAAAGAGTGAGAGCCTGAGACAGAGAGGACTGAGAGAAAGCAAGAAAAGGGCGTAAAGAAAAATAAGAAGGTTAAGGGCAAGGAGCTGGCAACCTCATAGAAGTCGGCTTTGGTTTCTTCCTCTCACTTTTCTGCCCTTTTCTGCTTGTATTCTTCATCTTCTTCCTCACTTACACCTGCATTTCAACAACCTGGCTAAGATTTTTGCAGCTTCACTTACTTACAGTGCAACCCCAGATTAAAAGTAGGGCTGTACTGAAAATGCAAATGAAAAAAGAAAGCAGTCATTTCTAAAATTCAGTTTGACTTGTATTTCATTCTCACATGGAGAACACATACAGTTCATGCTTTGTCTGGTCAACTTAATTTCATTTGTAGATATACATCTACTCCTGCCATTCAGGCCTATAGCACATTTCATAACAAGGGACGGAGGTACTTTAGGGCTAACAGTGAGGTAAAATAATTAATTAATAATGTAATTTAAAGCAGGTGATGCCAGCAGGTGATTTAAATCATGATTTGGTGAAAAAGCATTATCTGGGCCTAGTCTTTTTAAAAGCAGAGATGTGCAGTGGATCACCAGTTTTCCAACAAATCCGTGAAAAAATTATAGGAATGTTGTAAACTATTTTCCTTAGACAAATGTAGGAAGGGTTTGGGATGACTCACCCTTTACATTGCATAAGATAAATCGCAAGTCCCTCAGACTGCAATGAATCAAGAACCACAAGCAATATAACCACACAGGCTCAGGACTACTTTAGCAAGGTCATGCAATACAATGCATAGTTACATCCACAAGTGCCAGTTAAAAATTCACAGCACCAAAATAAAACTTTATGTAAACCATGCTTAGAAGTGTTTGGGACACAGTGGAAATGTTGTGTTGTGGTCAGACAAATCAGTATTTCAGATCTTTTGTTGGAAGAAATGTTTGCCACGTGCTCCAAAGACAAACAGATTGTTCAGATATTGTTAAACCAGCAACAAGTCCAGCGTCTTCAGTACCTAAAACGTGCTTCAAGAAAAGAAATGACAACATTAAAAAGTAGCAAATACACTGTAAAAAGTGCAACTTTAAAAATCCACTTCAATTTGTTACAAGCAATTGAATAAGTATTATTATTATTCCTACTAAACACTTTTACAGTGTACTTTACTGCTGCACATTATTGAAGGATCAATTTATAATTAATTTAGATTTTAATTTAACATACTGTCCCAATGTTTCTTCTGATTTGGGGTTGTACTAGCTTCAAGTCATAAATAGCTGAGCAGAGCTTCACCAATCTGCAAAAAATTAGTTTTAAAAACAAAGCAGATTTATTATAAAAACACAGGCTAAGCAACAATGACAAACCAGACCAAGAGTAAGAAGAAAACGTAGTCAGGGACAGGCACAGGTCGGACACAGGAGAAAGCAGTCCACGAAGGCAACCAAGTTTAAAGGGAAAAGCTAAAGAGAGGTAGATAAAGCCGAGCAGAGTTCAGAGACCAAATAATAGACATTAACCGATAAAGGGGAGCAGCCAAAGGGGTAGTCAAGAACCAAAAGAGAGTAAGAACCAGAATAACATACAGCAAAGAAATACGCTCAGAATTGCTATAAGACAGGCAAGGCTTCGCGAAGAGCATCCAGGAACCCGGACTATAAATACAAACAGATTCGGGTCAGCTGACTAAATTAGCACGTCCGCGCGCGAGCACATGGAGCTGACGTCATCAAGCAATGTCCTCTGGGAAGTGAAGTTCGGGAGAGCCCGGAAGCGTGACAAAGTGTTACTTAACGTAAAATTGCAAAGACTTTAGATATCCATATACACTTGTAATAACAAATTCAGAGAAATCCTGGTGCGCAAGAGACAAGACCGACAGTGAATATTAGATGCTTGTAATCTTCAGGCCCTCAGGTGCCATTAAAAACAGGCATGATTCTCTACCTGGGAATCACTGGGCTCAGAAACACTTCCAGAAGTTATGGTCTGTGAACACAGTTTGCTGTACAATCTAAAGCTTTAACACAAGTTTAACACACATATGCAGCCATATGTCAACACAACTGGGCCAAAGCCCATTTAAATTGAGCTGAGTCAAAATGGAAAACTGTTCTGTGGTCCAATGAGTCAAAATGTAAAGTTCCAAGTCTTGTGAACTCAGAAGAAGAGGGAGCTCACAGCTCAAAAGTCTGCATCTCTGAAGGTATGGGTTTGCATTAACGCCTATGGCATGGGGAGCTTACACATCTGAAAACGGTAGAAGAGTTTGAACTGGCCTACCTGCAGTCTAGACATTTCACCAATTGAAAAAAATTGGCACATTATGAATCAAAAATCTGCCAAAGAAGACCCATGACTGTTGAGCAGCTAGAATCCTACATCATACAAGAATGGGACAACATCCCTCTTCCAAAACTCCAGCAGTTGGGCTCTTTACTTTAGAAGTTTACCAAAGTTTGTTGTTAAAGAAGAGAGGATGCTAAGATTTGCAAATAATTTAATTTAGTTTTTATTTACATTTATTTACAAATTTACAAATTGATATTATCAGATATGATATCATACATCATTTTTCTTAACAACACAAACTACGAAACACTGTACATAAGCAAGGTGGCACAGTAGCACAGTAATGTCATAGCAAAAAGGGCCTGGGTTTGTTCTCCAGCCGGGCAACTTTGTGTGCAAAGCGTGTTCTGGAGGATTTCCTCCATGTGTGTGATTCCTCAACGTGCTCCAGTTTCCTCCCACAGTCCAAAGATATGTAGTCAGACAAGCTGGAGATACTTAACTGCCCCTAGGTGTGAGTATGTATCTCTTTAGTTGTGGTAGCCTCATGGTTAGTTGTTGACTTGAGTCATTTGGTGGGTGTCGTCCAAAAACCACTGCTTCCTTGTAAGACCCTCTTTCATGGAAATACTGCCTTCATACTAGACCCCCATTCAAAAAATCCAACATTCTTTTTAAAGCAATGCTAGATAATTGATCAAGTAGCTCATTACACCTTACACATGGCAGCCTTTTTGCCACCTTGGCAGATCTTGAGCATGCTAATAGAACTTGATAACAAGATGCTTGCCTCATGGCCTTAAGTGATTTTTAGCATTTGTGGTATTCTCAGAAAGCACATTCCCATCACTGTCATGAAAAGGACTACAGGGTTTATGAGCTGGGATAGTGCTAACTTTGGAAAAACCACAGAGGATTTGGACCAGAGTGTAAATGGCAATCAGTTTGATTTATCAAATAGACGGGAACAAAGAACGTAAGATTTCAATTGAGCCCCATGGTAATGCCTTTTTTTATGAACATTTGAACCATGTGAACATTTTTTTGGGCATTTCAGTAATCGGCGCGGACATGGTAAACATGTACTGCAAATAAATATTTACTGTTGTATGTTGTACCATGGCTGTAGTTGCTTACGTTTAAATGACTATATCAAATACAAGCACTGGGTTCCATCATTTATTTTCTGTAAACGTAAAGGTCCCGTACACTGAAACACGTGTGTGCCCAACGTGATTGGACCCCAGTTATTGGGTGGGGGCCTACCCCCATCGTTCCCATGCAATTTGATGGGCACCTGTTCAACTAGTGTTTTGGTGAATATCACCGTACAGGACAGGTGGCATATGGGGAGAGCATTTTTACGATCTTCGTTTGATGAGTCACTTTTCCATTAAGACACTACTTTCCTAGGAATGTTTTAGCTATATCCTTTATCTTTGGTGAAGTTTCGATGATGTTTTTAACCACGAGATTATCAGAACAATGGCCAGAGGGTAATTTTGCAAATTGTGATTGAGGTGATTGCTAGCCGAATGTTTAACAACTTTTGTTTATATATAGAAATTGTGGAGATTTAACAGGGGCGTGGGTTTGTGACAGCCACCTTCTAAGAGAAAGTGCCCTATATATAATAGTTCAGAAAATAATCATTAAATATCAAGCATACTGAGCCTGAGCATGCATTTATTTATTTATTTATTTATTTAGTTTGGATCACAGTTGGAACTAATTTTGTTGAATGATTCTTAATTCATCCATCAATCTTCTTACCAGTTGCAGATGACCATCATTTACAATCATTCTATATCTACTTAATTAGTCACAAACGGTGATCACACTGTTATCCATCCATATAATTATTTCTTCTTTTTATCA
The DNA here is from genome assembly GCA_024036415.1 of Prochilodus magdalenae. Taxonomy (NCBI): domain Eukaryota; kingdom Metazoa; phylum Chordata; class Actinopteri; order Characiformes; family Prochilodontidae; genus Prochilodus; species Prochilodus magdalenae. Next base: position 680 of record JAMWET010004263.1, on the reverse strand, counting down.
GACATCAAAAATCCTTCCGATCCCCATAAATCTTTTAAATGGAGCCTTCATTATTCAAAATTTCACTCAAATGCAACACGTTTTCATATCTGTCTTGGAGGTGTCCAGTAACAAGAAAGGGGAAATACTTAATAAGGTTCAATCTGATTTTTAATAGGGTTGGTACACCTGTAACCCCACCTTTGCATATATCACTGTTTGCAGGGTCAATACTTTTTCAGCTAAAGTCATTTCATCTTTAGAAGCACTACAAAAGGACAATACCCAATTTCTACATGGCTTGTTGCGGAAGATAATTACGTGTAACAAAGCAAACACTGCAAGCACTTACCCAGTGTGTTAAAAGAGACAGTATGTAGACAAACTGTGTCAACATAGTCCGCTCAAATCTAAAGTTTCAGTTCTTACTGTAAGGATGCCAGCATCAACATCCAGACAAGGAAAATCAACCATGCTCCATATGTAAAAAAATTAATAAACCTAGCAGTATGAGTTCAGTTGTGCTGAATAAAAGGGAAAGTATCAGTCAGTAGCATGAGCTAGCTAAACAGTCTTGAATGGTTTACCTATTTCCAAATGTCCGGTCAGACCACACACCGTGCGGACAACAGAGAATGTGAGAAGACAAATGTGATTTTTCCCATTTGCCTCAATTTTTGTGCCTCTCTCTTTCTCTAGCC
>JAMWET010004262.1:0-159545 GCA_024036415.1 Prochilodus magdalenae | reverse complement strand
AAAGGAATGTAGGGGTGCTGGAAGGTCTGCTGAGCCACCGGTCCGTGTAGGAGTGGTGAATATTAATTATGTAAATTAGACCAAGCTGAAGAAAGCACTATGAAATGAATATGAAACTCACTAGATAATAAATTACCCCCCTCTGACTGAAAGGTACCCAGTAGCGTGTAATGTCTCCATGAGCACCAATAACAGCTCTGATTAGATTTGACATGGACTGGACAGGTTTCTGGATGTAGGCCACATTAACATTTAGCCACTCTTGCATCGAAGAATTGATCAGGTGGGTCAGATTGGGTGGATGCCGTCCCTGGTTTTGGACTGGTCGTTCCAGGTCATTCCACAGACTTCCAAATGTCAAAACCTGGTTGTCCCGCAGCTTAATGTAGACGTTCAAATTTACTATCACCTCAAACAATGAACCCATCTCCACTAAGCTACAACACCGTCAGAACATCACCGAGGGCACTCACTGGTTTTCTGGGGGGCTTATTTTGCACTAAGTCACTTACCTGCTTAGAACCTACAACCTATTAGGCCTTTAGGAGTCAGTTAGTAAGACTGTCCTGTGGTTACACGCCGTGTACCCAGGAGTTCTTACATCACGCATATCCTGCTACTGCTTATAACCTGCTTCCCTGATATGTAGCTTTGTCTGGACGCCCTGCTGAGGTGCTCGTACAGTGTAGCTCAGGATTTCTGATCTGATCTCTGTCCTGATTTTACACGCTATCTGACACCGTTTGATGTCTACTTCCAGGTGAGGCAGGAGTACAGGAAGCTGCTGTGTGGGTTTCAGACTACCTTCACTCCAACCACCGTCACTGATGTCCAAACCACACAAACATGAAACCCAAACCTACATGGCTATGATGATTACAGTGTCTATGGGGGTGAAGGCTGAAGTGCCTGAAAAGGTTATGCAAAGATGCATCGTATGGAAACGTTCTTCTTCAGGAAACATTACACTGTAGTATTACGGGGTAAATTTGTGTTCCTTTAACAGTGAATATCTCATTTTTATGGCGTTTAAATCTTTGTTTTTTACGTTGTTACGTTTGTTTCTTTTATTTGAGTTTTCTGATTCAGGGTTTATATTTTAGGATGCGTCAGAGTGCTCTATAAATGTTATCAGTAATGAATGATATTGCATTGTGTGAACTGTAGTTTCCACTTGTGTTGTAGGTTTGTGTTTTTTTCCCTGTTGATTTATTGTTATGGTTGTGCATTGCAAAGCACCTGTCTAACCTACTTCCGCCCGACCTAGACACACCAAATCGGATACACTGGCTCAGGCCTTCAATGTTTAATTGATAATCATTTCTCCCATAGAGTGCCAGTCATTTTTGACCCAACCCAAGCAGTAATGCTTTCTTTCGCCCGAGAGCCACCAAACTTCACCTACTCACTAAGGGGAGGCCCCCAGATGCTAATCCACAGTCATACCGACCTGCACTCGTTTACTTATCCCTCGTTCCTCACTGAGCAAGCTGTGCAACCATCCCACGTTTCCTTCAGGAAATGCACTTTTCTAGTTCTTCTTCTTATTTTTTATATGATGTTAAAGGTAAACTTCTTACCACGTCTTTCAGATTTAGACAGGTTCAATAAGTGCCTAGTCAGGACCAGCAGATGAAAACCCTACAAGACCACAGGTTCTTACTGTTAGGGGAACCCAAAGCCTTAGCGGGCCTGTAGTCTACACCAGTGGTAACAACCCCACCTCCAACACACCAATCTCCAGCATCTGATTTGAATATGAGCATCAGGAACAAGGAACACTTGGGTGGGACAATATTAATGAGCAGTAATGTGGCATCTGCCCTGTGATGGACTGCCAGTCTGTCCGGGTCTTTCCTGCCTTCTACCCAGTGTGTCCTGGGATTGGCTCCAGCACCCACGTGACCTCAGGAAGATAAAGTGGGTTATAGGATGAGCCTGTGACGGAGTAATGTGGCATCTAGGGTGAAATGTCTAGCACGTCAGAATTTGAGCATTTGTTAATGTCATGGATATAGACAGCTTTAGAGTTGAGGGGGTAAAGGAGTAGAGGGGCTCAAGCTAAAATGGATCTGAGCATGAATGAAACCTCAATGCTGACGGACGATATGACCGAGTGGGAGCATGTCAATTATGAAGAGAAGCGGGCCAAGAACCGAACCCTGAGTCACACCATGAGCAACTATAATGACTATTATCTGCTGTTGAGAGGTAAAATGTAGAACCACCTCTGAACAGACCTACCAAATAAAACAAGAACATAGTTAGCATCTCTCAGAGGAATGACACGAAACACACTCCCACTAGATATAACCCTCTGATTACTTCATATCCTAATATCAGTTAACAGTCCATGGTGTGGACTGACCAGAAGCTCACAGACATTATTTTAAAGGCTGAAGGAATGGACTAGTAAGCTAACACTAAGGCTACCCAATGAGACATGAGCAAAACAGAGTCAAAATCAGACAACAAGAAAAAAACAGAAGCTGTAAACCAAACAACCAGGCGGGCAAAGCTAGAGGGGCAAACCGAAAGTGAACTGAAGTGGTTTTGTTTCTTTCTTATTAGGAGGGCAAAGACAAAAACCAGAGAGCAGAAGAGGGTCATACATGAGAATGCAGATAAACAGATACCAATAGAGAACCGCTTAGTAAGCAACACCGGGTCGCCGGTGTTTCACAAAGTGTATATGACCAGAGCAGGTATATATACACACAGCAAGTAAATGGAAGACAGGTGAGGTTCATCAGAACTCTGGTGAGGTAGGTCGGGGAAGTTCTTCCTGATTGGTGGTGAAAGAACTCATGCGGTTGTAGTCAAGGAGCAGGGGACTATGGGGAGTGTAGTCCCCAGAGTGGGTGGAGGCAGAGGTGGGGTTGTGTGACCCTTATGGTGTTTTTAAACAAGTTGAAGAGTCGAGTTTAAAACACTGATTGAACACTGAGCTCATTGAAAGAACTGGCCAGGCTAACAGGTTTCCTGTACAAGCTCAAAAAAGAAAATTCATTTCACACAAAAAGCTGAACAAAGAAGATTAAGATCACAACATGCCTCGCCTCAGCCAGGTTCTTTCACATGTCCCGGCCGTGCCCTGCACTAAAACCTTTTTGGGAGTGTTGCTGTGGCTGTAACCGGTCATGTCAGGGGACACAGGTGCAGAGGGGGTGACCCATGGGGAGGAGGTATACGGTAAACCCAGAGAAACGGGAGTGTTTTATTTATATGTGAGGTAGGGCGGCCCTCTAGAAGTCGGAGACCCTTTAAGTCACATGAGACCCTTCAAGTCGACTGACAACAGTGACCTTTTTTCCCTTTTAAACAGACTAAAGCTTACAGAAATGCACAAGAACCTCACGAATGTAAAATACGTTTTAATAATGATTAAAGGGGAATAATAAATACACATTTGAGGTCTAGCTGGGCTGTGACGTATCCTTGCTAAAAATTAAATCCATGTGACGAAGTGCGCTGGCGGTTCAACGCTGAAGGCAGCTGAAGCTGAGAAACACGGGGGGAGCGATGTCTCAGAGAAAGTCTGGAGGAGCTTCTGAAGAAGAGAATCCGAACAAATAAAACCCAATTCTGCTCCTCAGTTAGTCAGACATCCAACACTGCTCCAAACGAGGGAGCTGACTTTAGATGTTTTAGACATAACGGCTGTTTGCGGTGAAGGAGAAACAGAGCAGAGACGTTCCATTATTTTAGAACCTAAATTACAGATATTTATTTATTCATCTACAGCTGAGATTATCTTTATTTAAGGATAAGACTGTACTTAATACGCCTCCCGATAAACGAGAGATAATTATTCCAGCACGGGTAATAATACCCTATAAATAATTTAAATATGGATTAATCTGGTTTTATTTAGCAGTTCATTATTTATGAGAGATGAAAGACGAAAGGTCCTCCTACGGAAGAAGCTGTTAGAAGTGAAATTAAAAAGACTATAAGCTATAAGCGCTAATGTTCCTTTTCAGTGGTGAGGGGAAACTTTAAACAAGCGGGGGGAGGCCCATATGGTGTAGCTGAAACAAAGGAGAGCTTCACCCGAACAAACACAAACACCTGAACAGGGGAACAAGGAGCCTCCAAGAAGGTCTCCTGTATCTCCAGCCTTATTTAAGACCCTCAACACACTTTAAGGCTTTCTCTTTTCTCTCCCTCCTTTATTTATCTCTCTTTTCCTCTTTTCTTCTTTTCTTTTCTTTTGTAACAGAGCAGTGTTGCTTGCCACACCCTTAAATCCTGTACCACCATGTGAGCCTGATTGGCACTGTTTACTCCTGGGAACTCTTGACCCCTTACAATGATAACCTCAAATGGAAAAGAGAACCTCGTCCCCTCAGTGGTCTATTTGGCGTGTCACCCAGAGACTCTATATTTTCAGCCACATATTCTAATGTTTTTGATTTTTGCACTTTTTTAACGAGACGTTTTCTGATTCAGTGGAACAGTTCCACTCCACCTTCATTTAAACGCTTGCTTCAGGATCTGGGAAATTAGACACGCACTCAAAGGGCCCACTATTTCCCCTGGGACCAGTCCGTCTGATGTTGTAAGTATATCACAGTAATTAAGAGACTTTAATGTTCTTATTATTGTTATTATTTTTCTTTTCTGTGAAATTTACTTTATTTATTTAGTCAGTTATTTATTTCCTTTGCCTTTCGTACTGAACAGTATTGAAACGTTTTCCATGTGTTTTTCCTGAACTGTATATGTCTGGCATGGTAACGGCTGGTGCTGGATGGGGGTGGGTGGGTTATATGGAGGTGGTTTGGGAGGGTAGGGATGGCTTATTTGGTAATATTGATCAGTCTACCATCACAATCTATGCCTGTATTCTGTTTCTGCTTTGTTAACCCTTTTCCTTCGTGTACCCAATAAACAGAATGTTAAAAAAGTAAACTTCTGATCTATTAAAGTATCAATCGGTCATTATGTGCAAAATGTGGAGGCTCCACGTTTTGTTTTAGGATTTGGAGTTCCCGCTATCATCAGTGCCTTGCTGCTGTCGCCCTCTGCTGGTGGCCAGCAGCACATGCTGACCCCTTACACAATGAGATTTGCAAAGCGTCCCTGCATTCTCTCATCATTTACACTTACTGTAACACCTGACACGCCCTGGGGGCAGGATGCAAGTGCAAGTCTTTAAGGGAAACTAATAAGAGAAAAAAAAGACCAAAGACTCTAGAACAACTAACAAGGAACACGGTTCCAAAAAACAAGCGACAGACAAAACACCAAGCAAGAACACAGGGAATAACAGGGAGTATGAAACAAGGACAAACGAGGAACACCTGGGGAGGGATGGAGCTACAAACTAGGAGCAGGTGTGGGTCCTGACAAGGGGGTGGAGACAGGGGGAGTCTTAACCAAACCAAACAGAAGCACATGGCACAGGACAACAAAAAAGCCACATGGAAATGACAAGAACCAGGAAACCAGAGAAAGTGGAGACAAACAGGGACGAGACACTTTATTATATTAACACAGCTTCCACACTTTTTTGGAATTGGGTTGTAAATTAAACTCTGTACTTAAAGAGGAACAGCCAGCAAAACCATACAGAATATAAAAACCCTATAAAAATATAAATGTGTGTTAAAAAGCTGTGCCTAAAGTAACATGACGTTATAACACCAATATTAGGTTATGTAGTAAACATGTAGTAGCTGTGTGTTTACCTGCCTAACATTAGTGAAGCCCTGTAACCAGTGTTAGTGTACTGCTTCATGTTAGTCAGCCAGTGCTAACTGTAGCGTGCTAGCTTAATGTGAAATAATAAAAGTCCTGATACGAGTACAGTCTAGAACCTGATCTGTTCTAGACGTTTTGTGGTTTTTCTGTCTGCCTCTGTGTCTTGCACCATGTACGCAACACGTTGCTCAGCGTCTTACACTCTGTCACAGTCACTCTGACACAGATGGAAGTGTACTTGTTCCTGTTTATTGCTGAATCTCAGCGACCCTTAAACCAGCCCTGTCAGAACTAACCCACCACTCAAAACCAAAACACCAGGCTGTCCCAATGACTGACTAACACTGACTTATCACTTTCCAGTGTTAAGTTTACAGCTGCAGTGTTAAGTTTACAGCTACAGTGTTATATTAACATTATATGTTACAGTGTGCAATACTATTATCACTTGGAAACACCAATGTTTTCCTATACAAAGTCAAATATTTCTGAACGTGTAATGTATAATTTCCTATTTATTACTCCCCCCCAATATTTATACTTATGTCTCGTCTGCACTGTTATGTTTCTAGTATGTCTCGTGTGTTTGCGCAATGTTTACATTTGCTTATCGGAGTTTGGAGAAATGCAATCTCGTTCAGCTTGCACTCCTATTGTAAAGTCTGAATGACAATTCAGTTCACTTTGACTTTGATCATGGAGAGTTCATTAGTGTTTAGGGAAGAGTAAAATGTCAGTAATGTGATTAGGTGCTGGTTTTTCAGATGTGGATTAAGTCTAGTCTCAGACTAAATGCTAAGTGCTAATGTGAAATATCTATTATAAACTCTTTTTAGACTAGGACTTGGATTAAACTGAGTCTGAGAAACTGAATCTATAAACCTAAGAACATCTAAAACGTGAGGGCTTCATATTTACCTACTAATCATTTACACTCTACTGAACACGTATGTGTGTGAGTTCAGCTTGTTAGAGAGCTGGTATGCTGGGCTGAGGCCTGTTGGACTCACTGCTTCTTCCTGAATCTAAATCTGGATGAGACTAATTCTGTACTGAAGGTACACAGGAAGTGACATCAGCTCTGACTTTAGCATCACTCTGCTCATGTAGACTTTTAGTATTAAATGTTGATCAGAACTTCATACACGCCTTCCTGAGTACCGCTGGTAATCACTGGCAATCATGGGGTCTGATGGGGCCCTAGGCTAAAATTCACAGGGGGCCCTCCAACCAGCGTTCGTCACCAGTATTAGAATATAAATTATGAAAATATCATTAAACCCACATGTGACTGAAATAGAGATCTACCCTCTAAGTGTTATATAGCCAGGGTCATGCTGAGGTAAACTCAATAACACCATCAGCTGACCACGATGCTGTGAGAGCTATGTTTACCATTACCACTCAGAGGGGTTGTGGTTGGAGCTGCAGAGTGAGAGAATGGCACTGCTGGTCAACCGGTCACCCACAACGTCTACACTAAACATGCAAGACAGTCCTGAACACGTCCCTCATTTCTCACGACTGGATAACGTTCAGCAGTATGGAGCAGTTCTTCCCAGAGCTTTATGGTCTTCAGTTTTAATGAGAATGAGGTTTACTCCTTACGCAGCTACACTTATAGAACGAAGGACTGATTCAGTAAAACCAGGAAGAGCGATGTTTCAGGATGTGCCCGATGACAGCAACACCGCACCCTCGTTCAGCTCAACAGTTTAAACTGCGGAAGAGCCTTCTGTTCTCCTCATTCGTTCTTTGGGTTCCGGAGGTGAACACCACCTAATGAAGGTAGGAACACTAAGCCTGGAGTTTGTTTGATTAGTAAGGTCTTTGTTGTTCTTTAAAAGAGAAGTGAACTAATATCCAGTGTTGTATCGTCTTCATATGAACAGTTAGGGTTACTGATAATCAGACACTCTGGTAGTCCAGTAGTTCCAACCCCAGATCAGAAAAAGGTGGCATGTAGCATTATAGCTGAACCTGAAAAGTGTGGGGTAGCAGTGCTATGGGGAAGGAAGATGAAGGTCACCAGGACCAATAAATGATGATACATTTAGACGGATATGGACAATCGTAAAGCGGCTGAGACTGACCAAACGCTTGCTGAAGGAGAAAGCTTTAATAACACCAGTCCAGAGTCGGAGTCACAGAAACAGGCCAGGTCAGAACCGGAAGTACACAGATGCATGAGCAAGGCCAGAGAAAGAACAAAGACCAGCAAGGGTCGGTGGTGAAAAGGCAGAATGACCAGGCTAACAAATCCAAACAGGGCTGAGGCAAAGAGCAAACCGAAAAACATGAACGAGTCAGAAACCAGAACCGCTACAGAACCGAGACCGCAGAGTAAGCAATGAACAAACAATGACAGTCTGGCACCACACCACTGCAGTGTTTGGTAACGGTCTGTGTGCGTGTGGTCCTGCGCCGTGCAGCCGTCTGCCTACGGTGCCGCACTAACAGGATGACTCACGGAGGACACCACTGCTCTGTGAATGTTCGCAGTTGTGGCTGTTGGGTCAGTCAGGTACAGCAACGTCCTTGATTACGTCACATGCACGATGTCACGATGTCAAACCTACCCACCAAGTTTCATTCCTTCTGGGTGCAGCTATTTGTAGAAGTGTTGTTGTTTCGTCTTGTGTTTTAAAATGCACCACACATTCTCTACTGAGGGACAGGTCAGCACTGGCGGACAGGTCAGCACTGGGGGACAGGTCAGCACTGGGGGACAGATCAGCACCACAGGCATGTAGCCGCATGTGCTACCATGCCATTATTAAATAACATGTTGCTGTATTACCGGAACTGTCCATTGTTTATTCATATGACATAAATATGCCAGAACTGAAACAGGAAGTTGAAGTATGACACATTAAGTAGAATATTCTTAAATAAGTACTGAAGTATTTACCTTCAAATGGACGTAAGTATGGAGAGTATGGTTACGGTTTTACGGGCACATGAGCCAAAGGAATGACAGATTTCCATGATGTAGTGAACAGTAAGATATTGGAGTTTAAATTAAAGTGGAGGTAAAGTAAAGCAAACTCGTCCAGAATGGAAACACTTCAGTACAGATACACGGGAAAACTACTTCAGTACAGTAACTAATCACACTTACATCCGTACGCTCCACCACTGTCTTCTCTGAAGACTTGAGTGTGAGGAAAGGAAGTATGAGCTCACCAGACCAGAAATGACTCCCCTGTGATTGACACGTACCTTTCCACTATAATACAACACCTCCAGAACATCTCAGAAGGGGAACATCAGTTTTACTCCGGGGGTCTTATTTACAGCTGAAATAGCTACCCAGACAGAAAGAGGACGTATCGTGTGTTCATCCTCTTTGTAATGACTTACAAGCCAAAGTAAACTGAAGAAATCACTGCTGTCTTTTTCTCCACACTATTACTGACGTAGCGCTAAGCGCTAATATGAGACCTGGAGGAGCTGCTCAGTAAAAATGCATGGAGGGCTTTAATGGAGAATGAAGTAACTGCACGTATCACCTCACAGCTATGTACACTTTGCGAGTGGTGTGGCATAAACATACGTGTTGAGACTGAAACCAGCGTTCAGAACGTTTGTGTTAATTAGGAGAATTCTGTTGTGCATGTTATGATCATACAGGCTGCAGTGATGACCTCACTCAGAATGCCTCCTACTGCTTCCCTGGTGCTTCTGCTCTTCGTCTCAGGTGAGTTAGAAGTGTCCCGTAACATCAACATACTGACACACAGTTACAGTAACACACTCACACACTGTGGTCAGGTGTACTGTGTATGTGGGAGGAGCTTCAGATTATTCCAGCTGATCACTCCAAACTCAGCTGAGATGAAGAGTCTCAGAAATGAGCTGAAGTGGAGACTGTATCCAGCATCATACTGACTGAACCCCACATAGTAATAATCACACATCTCTGTGTTCTGTGTTACAGGAGCTGCTGCTCAGAATGGGTGGGGTGTGACTTACAAGCCCACATCTATCTGTGCTGTAAAGGGGTCTACAGTGAACATGAGCTGCACTTACACATATCCTAATGGTTACTCAGTCATGAAAGCTTTCTGGTTCAAACAGTGGCCTGCAAATGGTGTAGAACCTCCTGATCTGTTAAGTGGTCCAGAATACAGAGGCAGGGTTCAGTATCTCGGAGATAAACAACACAACACCACTCTCAGACTGCAGAATGTGACAGAAAAGGACCAGACTATATACTACTTCAGATTTCTAACACACAGCCCTAATGGAAAGTGGACAGGTGCAGGTGGAGTTGATCTTAAAGTCACAGGTGAGCTCCATCAGCAGAAATAAGACAATGTACGTCATTCACTGGTGTTCAGGAACCACACAGCAGTTCATTAACTGTAGTACATTAGTCAGAGTCGATCAGCACACTGAGGGGTTTAACAGCGCCGTATTAGCGGTAGATAATTAACTAAAGAAATATACATGCAGCTAGTGTGAGTTCTCCACAGTGTAAGAGTGGTTCTCCTGTACTCAGGTCTCCAGCTGGAGGTTCCTGAGAGAGTGATGGAGGGAGGTAATGTCACTCTCACATGTAACACCACCTGCAGTCTGACAGACAGACCAACATTCACCTGGTACAGAGGTGGACGTCGTTTATCCTCCAGCACTGACCAACTCCACCTGCAGCCGGTCAGCAGGGAGCATGCAGGCAGGTATCGCTGTGCTGTACTGGATCAGAACTCTACTGAGGTCATTCTGAATGTCACCTGTAAGTACAGATTCATTCATTCAAACTAAAGCTGTCAGTTTAAGCTGCATGCAGCAGCAATATCCTCCTAATATTAAATTATGAACTGATGATTAAATACTGTAGGAATCTTTTAGGCTCTGATACCAATACAGGAAGCAGAAACAGCCATTAACAGTGAAGCTCTGGTGTGTAATATCATTTCTGGAGATTCTGTAGAGTAAACATACCTGAGCTCCTGAAGGGTTCTAGCTTCACTGTCTCACTGTGATCTTAAAGCTCCTGCTGTTCCTAAATGTACATCACATGGTGTCAGTGTAGATTATTAATCCTCATAGAACAAAGACACGTTTGGAGAAACAGTAACTGTTAGAGTTCTAGTCAAATGGATCCTCTACATGTTCTGAAAGAACCCATCAGAAAACCACCTCCATGAAGTGTAATGCATCTGTCTACCTCTAGATGGCCCAAAGAATGTCTCAGTGTCCATTAGTCCCTCTGAGGAAATAGTGGAGGGCAGTTCAGTGAATCTGACCTGCATCAGTGATGCAGACCCACCTGTGAACTGTACCTGGTTTAAAGGAACATCATTAGTAGTAAGAGGAGAGACCTACACACTGAAGGTCAGCTCTGTGGACAGAGGAGTATACAAGTGCAAGTGCAGTAACGGGTATATAGTGAAATACTCTGAAGCTGTATCTCTGAATGTTCTGTGTAAGTGGTTAATAATTCATAAGCTGCTGATGATCATTAACACGACTCAATAACTCAAGCAGCACTCATATATTACTAACGGTGAGGTTTCCTGATTTTCCTAGATCCTCCAAGGAACATCTCCTTGTCCGTCAGTGCCTCTGATGAAATATTGGGGGGCAGTTCATTTACTCTGACCTGCCACAGTGATGCAAACCCACCTGTGCAGACCTACACCTGGTATAAAGAAGGTGAAGAATCACCTGTAGGATCTGGATCCAGTTACAGTCCTCTACAGAGTGGATCCTACTACTGTGTGGCTCAGAACGGATACGGATCTCAGAAATCAGCTGGCGTGACCGTCAGTGTAAAAGGTATCACTGATGAAGAATATTAATAACCTCAAAAACATTTAATACCATTTACACCAACATCCACCGTCTGCACACAGGGGTCCAGAGTGTGGTTCTGATTGCTGTTCTTGGGGTCGTTGCTGGATGCTTGTTGGTCGTCATTGCTGTATTGTGTCTGAGGTATGTGTGCAACATGAAGATGCTTCACACGATGAACATTAATACAGATGATGTTAGGTTACCTTCACTTAACGGAGTCAGGTCGTCTCGGCCCATCTGGGGAGAGGTGTTTAACCCTCACCATGTGTTTCTGGTTCGTCACTGTGAATAAGCCTCTGATGTTCGCTTCCTGTGTGTTGACCACTGTCTGTTGTGATCACGGCTGTTGGACTCCAAATTGAGCCGTTGGGCTCTTTCCACTAACCTGTCTGCAGTTTTACAATCGCTTCTGTCTTTGGACATTTTTCATAATTCTATTTCCTGGTTATTATTATCATCATCTTTCAGGATAACGAGACGAGGAGATTCAGCTGAAGCCTCAGCACTGGGACAGGCAAGTCAACAAAACTATAAATACCACAGTTACAGTGTTTCCTTTAGTGTCTTATGAGTTTTTCTGTGATTTCCAGTCTCTATTAGAATTCATATCTAGGTTGGCATAGGGAGGAAATGAGGATATAGGTGGTTCGTTCATAGGTGTGCATTAAAAACCATAAAAGAAGATGGTACTGATTCTACTGGGCACTACCTGTAACTGCACAGGGGTGCCAATATTAATGAAATATATGTAATCATAATTTGTTGATTTGTTATTTGTCATTATTTCTGCCTATAGGAAAATATCTACAGCAACATGACAGTGACGGCTACAACCAGTGATACAAGCCCTCTGGATCCAGATCCGTCCAATCAGGATGATGTTCAGTATGCCAGTGTTGTACCCCGGACAGCCAACAACCCCAGGAATGCCAGGAGATCTGCAGTGACAGCTTCTGCCTGTGGGACTGATGGGGAGGTTCGGTCTGCCAGCATCCAGCACCGACATGATGACATGGTGGAGATGAGTGAAGGCGATGGTGTTCAGTATGCTAGTGTCAGATTTACTTCTGCTGATTCTCTCTACAGGTGAGAGGAACCGACCTCGTCAAAACCAAACTACTCTTCCTATAGACCTTTATGTGTTATAGGGCTGTAGAACAGCTTTAGGTATGAACTAGGTACCGTATACTGAATTCCAGTTTTCAGGTGCATCACACTGTGTTTGCTGCTATGTTGTTGCAGGCCTGCAGTTTCCACACTTGATGATGATTCAGTGATTTACAGCAACATGACATAAACGACTTCGCAGCTCTGTTCCGGACCAGCGTTACAACCCATGGACACATTTCTCATCTAAGTCCTTCAGAAACGCCATTAAAAAACAGGAGCAGGTTTATCTGCTGGGTGTAAATCAAACCTGGCATTCTGAAACTTACCTGACTCCTCATTGAAGTTCTTGCTGTAGGAGCAGATCAGTTATCATTCTAGTGCTTTCCTTGTAAGCTTAGTGTCCCTGAGCAAGCCTAGCTAACGTTAGCACCCACTGACAGATAACCCTCTTTCTGTGGATTATCTAAATACACACTATGATGCTGTTTTCTTGTAATGAAGCTGTTTCTGTGTGTTTTGGTTGTTTGGCTAGCTAGCTATCTTCATTAGCTCATCTGACTGAAATGCCTGCTAGCTAGCTAGCTAGCTAGTTAAGACAGAGCTGGCTAGCTAAGGCTAGCTATATATGATTTAGTTGAGCGGCACATAAAGACAGGTGGTAACGGCAATATGAAAATGTGGATTTATCGCAAGAAACCGTCTCTAAAACCCACAGACTGTATCTAGGAGCTCCACAAAAGACCCATTTTGCCAGTGGGTGCTAACATTAGCTAGATTAGCTAGGTTCACTAACTAGCTGACTTCAGAGCCCTCTGGTGCCAGATTTTGATTTTTATTGTTTTAAGAACTGTAACTCATTTTATAATTTCATCCTCTCTTATCATCATAAGGAAAGTACTGAAACAAAAATGAACACAGAACTACTGTATACTGGAAACACAGAGCCTCAGTCTGCTCAGTAGAAGCTCAGACAGACCTGTTACTGAGCGGATTTGAGTGGAAAGAATTGAAACACTTTTTTAACACCTGGTGTGCCTGAATAAACAAGTACAAGGCGATTGAGGTTTACAAGTTCTGTGGCTCTGGAAATGGCTATTTAGGCCAGACTTAACAATCGGATTAAGTATACAGTACAGTAACAAGTTCTGACCGACAGTGTAGTATACTAATACAGCCACATGACCAGTTACCTCACATTTTCCTCAGAGCTGTTATTACTGTATCCACTGTTCTGTATGGGGGTTTTCTTTCTGGGGGCTGTCTGGTTATATTTGATTGTATTGTTTTAAACCTGTTCTTAATAAAGTGGTTGATGGCACATTTTTGTCATTGATATTATGTCTTCTACCGAACCTGCCCCAGATTACCTCACTCGGCTGTGCATGTCATAGAAAAAAATGACTCACTGCTTCTTCTTGACTCTATATCTGGATAAGACTAATTCTGTACCAAAACCACACAGGAAGTGACATCATCAGCTCTGACTACTGCTCCTGCAGAGTTTCTACTTTTAAATGTTGATCAGAATCTGATTGTGTCCAGTCCAATGTGGATCAGCTCCATGTTTCCATCTGAAGCTAAAGCTAAAGCTAATGCTAAGCTCTATTTACCACTACAGCTAATGCAGGGCTGCCCTGATCTTCACAAGGCCTGTTGGAGCAGCACTGCTGTGCTAGGATCGAGTTCTGAGACTGGAGTATAACAGAGACAGAGTGAACAGTGGTGCACGAACAATAGGAACAGGGACATGCTCTTATTAAAGTGGACCTCAACAAACCTGCTGGCAATACAGGGGACACCTGTGGGGTCCTTTAGGAAGGCATGTGCAGCTGGTCACTAAGGCTGTATTTGAAATGGTACACTACTATACCACACGCTGCATACTACACTAGTATGTACTGCACACTGTATATGCACAGTACAGGAATAAGTTCTGACCTACAGTGTAGTTTACTAAAACACATGACCAGTTACCTCACATTTACCTCAGAGCTGTTATTACTGTATCCACTGTTTAGAGCTAGCTGCTGCTAACGCTGCTCAGTTCACCTAAGATACGGTTAGCCTAGCTGTTAGCTCCCTCGGCTATTTCACTCTAAAACTGATCCTCTAAGGCTCAGCTTTCATCGTAACTTCTTATGTTCACTAATGCTTTGATTCTCTAGTCATATTTTAATCTGCTGACTGAGTGTAGGCTAGTGTAGCTCTTTAACTCTATGGATTGTTTTGTTGGGGTGGATGTCTTGAAGGAGCTGTAGTGGTATGTTAGCAGGGCAGTGTTTGTGTGAGCCTGCATGTATGTGGGCTGAAGCCTGAAGTGGGAATATCTCAAGGTGTTTTATTTTTATCCCTCTGTATGGGGGTTTTCTTTCTGGGGGCTGTCTAGTTATATTTGAGTGTATTGTTTTGTACCTGTTCTTAATAAAGTGGTTGTCCTTAATATCGTGTATGTCTTCTACCGTACCTGCTGCAGTTAACAAAGGTTAAGCTCTCTCGGCTGTGCATGTCATAGAATTATATGCCTGGGTGAGGCCTGTATGACTCACTGCTCCTTCCTGACTCTATATCTGGATAAGTCTAATTCTGATAGACAGGAAGTGGCATCATCAGCTCTGAGTACTGCTCCTGCACAGTTTCTACTGTTAAATTTTGATCAGAAACTGATTACGTCCAGTCCAGTGTGGATCAGCTCCATGTTTCCATCTGAAGCTAAAGCTAAAGCTAATGCTAAGCTCTATGTACCACTACAGCTAATGAGTCTGTATCTGCAGAGCTGCTCTGATCTTCACTAGGCCTGTCGGAGCAGCACTGCTGTGCTAGGATCTGATTCTGAGACTGGAGTATAAGATGAGGAATCTGATCCTGAAGCAGCTCTGAGAGGTGATGAGCAGCACTCGTTTACCTTTGTTGCAGGAAGAGTGAATAGCCCAGTGTGCTGAGCAGTGAGGGAAGAATGATGGACTGGAACCACACAGGTGAACCAGTTCATCATCAGCATTAATGCTGGTCTATGGAAGGAAGAGCCCACCACCCTCTTCATCTTCCTCAGGTACTGATGCTGATGGACAGATTGACCAGTTAGCCTCTAGCTCATAATGCTGCATGTGCTATTATAGTCTTTGAGCTGTGGTCTGAGTGTGCGGGTAAGAAAGGAAGCTCTAGTGTGAAAAAAATGCTTGTCAGTTGAAGTCATCCACTCTATCTATAGAACATGATGAAGGTGGTGGAAAAGTGATGGATTACATGTACAATAGTAATAATAATCTCGTTGTGGCCTTATTAATACTCTTCAGCATGAAGTTATTTATCCAGAATTTTGTTGATTTTCTGTTTTTAATGGGATTAATGGTATTACGTGAACATGGACTGATTCTGTGAAAACAGGAAGAAGAGTTGCCAGGATGTATGAGAACATTGCAATGCTTTAACCACTTTCAGGTGACCATTGAAGCTCCTTCTGTTCTCCTCATTCTTTCGTTGTGTTGAGATGGACATATGCCATTTAATGAAGGTAGGAAAACACTCTTAGTACTGTAGTTTAACCAGTAAACAAAGAGTCTTTAATAGAAGCTGGGTTAATGGAGGTTAACCTTTATTTTGTCCTAGTATTAACCAGTACAGAAGTCGTTTATAGAAAATATGTGCCATCTACATATGGTTGATTATTGACCATGACTTATTAAACAACACTGAGAATATATGAAGTAATGTGATGTAAGTGAAATATATTTAGTTATGTGTTCTGGTCATACAGACTGCACTGCTGAGCTCACTCAGAATGTCTTACACTGTTTACCTGATGTTTCTACTCTTCATCTCAGGTGAGCCACAAATATCAGTTTAGGAAAATATAACATATTATATTATATTTTATATTATATTATAATATTAGTAATAATTAACACAATTCTGTGTTGCAGGAGTTGTTTCCCAGAGTGGGTGGGGTGTGTATTATAACGCTGCATCTGTCTGTGCTGTAAAGGGATCTAATGTGACCATAAGCTGCACTTACTCTTATCCCAGTAGTCTCTTAGTCAAGAAAGCTTTCTGGACCAAATACTGGATGAGAGGTGTAGAACCTCCTGATCTGTTAAATAATTCGGACTACAGAGGCAGGATTCAGTATCTCGGAGATAAACAACACAACACTCTCAGATTGCAGAATGTGACAGAAAAAGACCAAACTAAATACTACTTCAGATTTATAACAAACCAAACTGGAGGAAGGTATCAAGGTGCAGGTGGAGTTGATCTTAAAGTCACAGGTGAGCTCCATCAGCAGAAACAAGACACTGTACTTCATTCACTGGTGTTCAGGAACCACAGAGCAGTTCTGTAATATAATTACATCACTAAGGAATACATTGCTTATAACTGGTGAACCTGAATCCATTGCCTTAATTTTCAGTCAAGTGGTGGTTGACCAGCACACTGAGGTGTTTAACAGTGCCGTATTAGCAGTAGATCATTAACTGTAGTGCGTTAGTCAGAGTCGATCAGCACACTGAGGTGTTTAACAGCGCTGTATTAGCGGTAGATCATTAACTGTAGTACGTTAGTCAGAGTCGATCAGCACACTGAGGTGTTTAACAGCGCCGTATTAGCGGTAGATCATTAACTGTAGTACGTTAGTCAGAGTGGATCAGCACACTGAGGTGTTTAACAGCGCCGTATTAGCGGTAGATCATTAACTGTAGTACGTTAGTCAGAGTCGATCAGCACACTGAGGTGTTTAACAGCGCCGTATTAGCGGTAGATCATTAACTGTAGTACGTTAGTCAGAGTCGATCAGCACACTGAGGTGTTTAACAGCGCCGTATTAGCGGTAGATCATTAACTGTAGTACATTAGTCAGAGTGGATCAGCACACTGAGGTGTTTAACAGCGCCGTATTAGCGGTAGATCATTAACTGTAGTATATAGTCAGAGTTGATCTTTTCTGTACCAACATTTAAGGCAGCAGTAACACTTTAAATTATGTAAGTTTATTCTCTCTTGTTCTCAGATCTACAGGTGGAGGTTCCTGAGAGAGTGATGGAGGGAGGTAACGTCACTCTCACATGTAAAACCACCTGCAGTCTGACAGTCAGACCAACATTCACCTGGTACAGAGATGAACATCATTTATCCTCCAGTACTGACCAACTCCACCTGCAGCCAGTCAGCAGGGAGGATGCAGGCAGGTATCGATGCGCTGTACTGGATCAGAACCTCCACTCTCCTGAGGTCACTCTGAATGTTGTATGTAAGTACAGAAAACAGAGCTGTGAGTTTCATATCTGGTTCACGTTACAGCTAATGCAGCATCATTATTCATTAATCTGACTGTGTCTTCATAATCATCTGAGTCATCTCCCCTCCGTGTGTCCTGTCCTGCTCGTGGCCTTTAAGTCTCTGGTGCCACCTGTGGCCTCAAAATGTCCAATGGGTTTCAGGTCTCCTGCTATGCCTTTGGCTGGCCATTTTTCTGCCTTGCCTGTGGCTTTCCGAATCTCCTTTCCTGCCTGTGTTTTTTTAAACTCCTGCCCTGACCATGCCCTGTGCGTCCCCTCTCCTACCTCTGGCGTCCAAGCCTCCTGCCTTTCCCATGGCCTGTAAGTGCCCTGCCTGTAGCCTCTGAGTCTCCTGCATTGGCAATGGCTTCTGAGTCTCCTCCACTGCCCTACGGGTCTCCTGCCCTGCCCATGGCTTCCGAGTTTTCTCTCCTGCCCCTGGCCTCCATGTGTCCTGCCTTGTCTATGGCCTCAGAACCTCTTGACCTGCTGGAGGCCTTCAGCTCTTCTGCCCTGTCTATAACCTACGAGTCTCCTGTCCTGCCCAGGCCCCTGAGACTTGTCCGTAGCCACCATGTTTTCTGGGTTTCTGGCAAATCTGGCAGCTACCCTGCCTTCACTGCTGAGCCTCCAGACCTGAAAGTTCCTTTGGCTGCCTTGCCTGTTCTTGCTTCAAGGGCCACTCCTTTTGTAATTTCGGGATTGTTCCTGTTTTTGTTCTCCAGGCCGATGAAATCAGGGCTTCATTAGTCATTTAAAAAGACAAGCACCCTTATGAAGTGTAATGTGTCTTTCTACCTCTAGATGGCCCAAAGACCGTCTCAGTGTCCATCAGTCCCTCTGGTGAAATAGTGGAGGGCAGTTCAGTGACTCTGACCTGCAGCAGCGATGCGAACCCACCTGTGCAGAAATACACCTGGTTTAAGAAACTGGATCAAGGGACTCGCCAGAAATCAACAAGTCAGGTCTACAGCATCTCAAGCATCAGCTCTGCAGATAGTGGGGAATATCGATGCATGGCAACCAACACACGAGGGTCTCGATACTCAGAGTACATGCCTTTAACAGTTTTATGTAAGCTCTTACGTTGATTAGAAATTCTAAACCTGACACAATGCCCAATGATGCATCACCTGTCTACTTTAAAGATGCTGTACTACACCTGGATTTTTCTAGATCCTCCAAAGAAAGTCCTGGCGTCCATCAATAGAACTGCAGAGGGCAGTTCAGTGACTCTGACTTGCAGCAGTGATGCAAACCCACCTGTGCAGAACTACACCTGGTTTAAAGAAGGTGGAGACTCACCTGTAGGATCTGGATCCAGCTACAGTCCTCTACAGAGTGGATCCTACTACTGTGTGGCTCAGAATGAATACGGATCTCAGAAATCAGCTGCTGTGACCGTCCCTGTAAAAGGTACTTACAGAAGACAGAAAGCATCTTATAAAATGTATTAGTTGTTCCCCAAACTTATTTGGTGGCATATGGTTTTCTGTCCATGTGTCTCTCAGCAGGGCGCGTCATGATTCTGTATGTGGTGGTTGGAGTTGGACTTAGTGTGGGTGCAGTGCTTACGGTCATTGCTTTATTGACATGGTAAAGACTAAAGACATTGTTTACATGTAAACAATCTACGTCTGGATGATAGAAGACATTCACTCTTTTCTGAATGCAGGAACAAAATAAAGAAGAAGAGAACGATGGAGGAACATGACTACCAGGTGAGCTGCTACTGTAATGAAGCTAAACCGCACAGTGTAGTGTCTGCGCTGGTGGAGCTCATCTGATGAAGCTCCTGAAGGGCTGGTTCTGACCTGCTGAGTTGGCTTAGTGGGTTAATGCAGTGTAAACACTCTGCAGTGTTGATCAGGTGTGCTCAATCTGGGTCCTGGAGATCTACCACCCTGCAGAGTGTAGCTCCAACCCTCATCTAGCACACCTGATCAGTGTAACCCAGAGGCATCTGAAATATCAGAGCCATGTATGTTAGATCTGAACTCACCATGGTGGTAGATCTTCAAGACCAGGATTGTGCACTGCTGATGTAGAGTAATGACTCTGGAGCTGGTGTCATTAGGGATCTCCACCTGTAGATGGCAGCACTGATCTAAGAAGTGTTAAAAATGGATAAAGAATCAGAAGTAATGTGCTTGATGTTGGCGAGTCAGTGAGAGCTCGACCTGCTCATATTCTCTAACCCTCCTCTCTCCAGACCATTGATCCTAATGCTAAGGTCAATGCTGAGGACAACACGTGCATAGCTCTCCAACCCGTGTCCAGGTCCTCTGATGATGCGTACAACACACTTGCAGTAAGTGTCTCTTTAACAACACAGACCAGTCAGACATTCAGATTCACAAAGCATTCCTACAGAACCCACATTCCTTTACTTCACCTCCTCTTCATTCTCTCTCTTCCTCAAACAGACTGTTTGTTCCAGTTCTTCTGATCATCTCTACACAGCTCTGGATCCTCAGTCCCGCTCTCCAGACTACGACACTCTAGTAAAGAGTGAATCCACGTGTACTGATCAATGTCTTGTATCTCCTAAAACTTGCAGGCTTTAATCTACAGCAACATCTTTGGATTCCAGGTCGGAATTGTGGTCCTGGTTTGAGTGTTTTCCCTGCAACTGCTGGTTCATCTGGTTCATGTCAGGACTTCATAGGTTCTGTTGTAAGGTCAGGATATCTGCAATCAGGCAATCTGCACTAGATTAAAGAGAAATAGATATTAAAGGAGAAAATGTACAGCAGCATCTTTGTTATATGTGGAAACAGATATTGGCTCTGATGTTCTCCATAACGTTCTGGAATCTCCTGAACTCTTTCTCTCTATATTGGGTTTGTTTCCTTCTTCTTATTTTACAATAAAACGTTGCTCTGCTGGAACCACCGTCGTTGTCAGAATAAATTTCTAGTTCTTTTTTAATAATTTCATCTTAAGGTTTTCATATGGGGTGTGCTTTATGAATAAGGGCCTTACCACTGAGTTAAAGGTATAAGAGTGTATTCACATGGTCAGATTTAAATAAGAAGAAATCAGTACATAGAACTGACACACCTGTGCATCTGAGTCACTGTTGTTCCTCCTTCAGATACAAACTGTAAAAGACAGTAGAAAAAAGGTGTGTGTTTTAAAAAAAAAAAAATCCTGGTCCTGCAAACCACCTAAAACAATGTCCCCAAAATTGACCCAAACCGGAGTGTATTACTTTGGCCGAGAAGCTTCTTGGGACACTGACTCATTTCTCAACAGCTCATGACGCCTCAGTGCTAGGCATGTGTAGGAAATGCATTTTGACCGTGGTGCTAATTTCACTGGTACTGAGCAAGAATGCTATCTAAGACTGGAACACCTCTACAGCAGAGAATGCTTCAACCACATGGCCCTAATCTACAAACCCTGTATATACGGATGGAGTCAGGATTTAATCCTTTTGTGTTGGGTGTAGTTACAGCCAGTGTCCCCCAGGGCTGATTAGCTTAGCTTCGTTTCATTAAGGTGTTTATTTTGGAAGCATCCACATTCTTCATGTTCATGTTAACACCCCTCCACCATTGCTGCAAAATTAAGCCAGCATGCTTCTCTTTTCTTTTACTTCCTGTGTTGTTTCCTTCATTGTAAGTGTGTTATGTATAATAATATCTGTTGTTCACATCCTGTATGAGTGCAAACACATCTGTCTTGTTGTTTCTTTACTTATTTCAGTCTACACATTCCCCACGTTTACCTTACCCAACACTGTAGAGGTTACCTAGAAGAACACTGAATTCTAAATTCTGAATGACCCATCAAAGGTACAGTTACCGAAATATGATGGATTAGGTGTCAGGTGAGCCGCCCCGGAGCTCAGTCAGGGATGGGCCTTATAGTAAAGTGAGCATGTAATTAAAAGTATGTTCCTTTAGATGGCAGCACAAACCAACAAATGGTGAGGAACCAGCTCCAACGTTGTCAACAGTTCATCAGTCTTTTGGGGAGGGTCATTGATGGAAGATGTCCCTCAGTGGTGAATATCTATTATAAATGGATTTGGTTTGATCTTGTTTTAATAACATTATTATACTTGGAAACATACAGAAGTTAAAACAGTTTATTGTGTGAGAGCTTATTTACCTTCTAAACTTTTACAACCTGCTGAACTCGTGTGTGTGAAAGCCTGTATGCTGGGCTGAGGCCTGTTTGACTTACTGCTTCTTCCTGACTCTAAATCTGGATGAGGCCTCTGTAGCAGGAATCTGTACCAAAGGTAAACAGTAAGTGATAACCTCAGCTCTGAGTGCTGCTTTCAGGAGTTTCTGTGTTTAAATGTTGATCAGAATCTGATTGTGTTCAGTGCACTGTGGATCAGCTCTCTATGCTAAGCTAAAGCTAATGCTAAGCTCCATTTAACAGCTAATGAGTGTATCTGCAGGCCTGCTCTGATCTTCACAAGGCCTGTCGAGGGCCGAGTGTGCTGAGCAGTCAGTGAAGAATGATGGACTGGAAGTCCCACACGGGTGAACCAGTTCATCATCAGCATTAATGCTGGTCTCTGGAAGGAAGAGCCCACCACCCTCTTCATCTTCCTCAGGTACTGATGCTGTTTAATAGAACAGGAGCTCTCAGTGTTAAAGCCCACAATGCTGTGGGAGCTATTTTTAATATTCAATCAATATCAATCAATATTCATTTATATAGCGCTTTTTACAACCAACGTTGTCTCAAAGCAGCTTCACAAAAAGTCAATTTGTCATACAAAGAAAAGAACCACAAGGTTAATGTACAGACACATGAGGGTGGAAAAACCGGATCCGAGCCCCCCTTGAGCAAGCCAGAGGCAACAGTGGCGAGGAAAAACTCCCTTGGGTAAGGAAGAAACCTCGAGAGGGACCAGGCTCAAGAGCGGAACCCAACCTCCTCAGGTCAACCCGGATGAGAAGAGAGAGACAGACAGAATTAACATAGAGGAACATCTAATAGATCCAGTCTGATTAGATCCAGTCTGATTAGTCCAGGAGGCAGTAACTGTGAGTTGGAGTCGACCATAATAAGCATGGCCAGACGCTGGTCAGTGTAAGGTTGTGGTCATGCCGGGTGATGAAACAGGACAGGAGACACACAGTGGCGCTGATGCTCAGGTGCCTCTATCCACTCTGGGGGTTCTGATGTGATCTGATATTTAGAGGGTTGTGGTTTGAGTGCTCAGAGAAAAAGGAAGCTGCAGTGCGAGGAAATGGTGCTGCTGTTCAACTTAGCCCCCCACACCCTCTACTGAAAACTGCACCCGAGTGAAAAGACGCAGTTTTAATGGGGACAGTCGTGTTTCCTCACTGTGGACTCATTCCTGTTCCTCCAGCTCCTCCAGGAGTTTATGATAATCAGTTTTTCAGAAGAATGAAAGATTACTTTGGTGAAAACAGGAAGCACACTTGTCCGTGAAGTGCGTCCTACCACTGATGAAGCCCCTCCTGTTTACCTTCTTCGTTGGTTGGGTTGAGGAGATATACACTGTTTGATGAAGGTAGGAAACTCCTTAGTGCTAGTTCAGGTCATAAGGAATTGATAGTTACTGATTAAATGAGTTACCTGATATATATCTATATGTAGTCTTCAGGTTATTAATTATAAACTGATGAATTCGTCAGTAAGGAAATTAAGTAGTCAAGTGTAACGTAAGTGCTGTGCGATGACTGACGATATAAGACTGTTGAAGCGTGCTGAGGCCTCTTTGATTCACTGCTTCTTCCTCACTCGGCCGCTCATGTAAGCAAAGACAGACCTTATCTCTGTATCTGACTGACGATATAAGGTCATCCTGTTGTGTGTCCTTTCCATTCTGACTTGTGTTGTTGTGCTGGTAGCGTGCTATGCTAGTGAAGTTAGCCTCAGAGAAGAGTCCGAAAGCAATTTGAGCAGGTGGAAGAATCAGAGAGGGGTCTTATCGTAGGGCTACGGGAAGCGGGATGGTTTCATCAATGTACTGCGCACCATACTGGTTGTGCGGATACTACCACAGCACAGTGTTGGGGGCAGTAGATAGACAAAGTCATGATTGATCTGGGAGACCCACACCAACCACGATAGGAGAGAAGGCCAGCACCACTGGCAGACGGCTGCATGACGCAGGACCAGTTGCATGCAGACTGTTGAAGCGTGCTGAGGCCTCTTTGATTCACTGCTTCTTCCTCATTCTAAATCTGCACAGACTAATTCTGTACTGAAGAGGCACAGGAAATGACATCATCAGGTCCATAGTTTCATCCGTCAAACTAAGCTTCATTTACCACTACAGCTAATGAGACTGTATCTGCAGAGCTGCTCTGATCTTCACTAGGCCTGTTGGAGCAGCACTGCTGTGCTAGGATCTGATTCTGAGACTGGAGTATAAGATGAGGAATCTGATCCTGAAGCAGCTCTGAGAGATGATGAGCAGCACTTGTTTACATTTGCTGCAAGAAGAGGGAATAGCCGAGTGTGCTGAGCAGTCAGTAAAGAATGATGGACTGGAAGCCCCACACGGGTGAACCAGTTCATCATCAGCATTAATGCTGGTCTCTGAAAGGAAGAGCCCACCACCATCTTCATCTTCCTCAGGTACTGATGTTGATGTATAGAATAGGAGCTCTCAGTGTTAAAGCCTACAATGCTGTGGGAGCTATTTTTAATAATCAGATGAGTTGTGGTCTGAGTGGTCAAAAAAGGAAGCAACATAGCCCACCACACTCTCTACTGAAAACTGCACCCAAGTGAAAAGACACAGTTTTAATGGGGACAGTGGTGTCACCTCACTGTGGACTCATTACTGTTCTTCCAGCTCCTCCAGGAGTTTATGATAATCAGTTTTTCAGGAGATTGTAGGATTACTTTGGTGAAAACAGGAAGCAGACTGGTCCGTGAAGACATGCTACCACTGATGAAGCTCCTCCTGTTTACCTTCTTCGTTGGTTGGGTTGAGGAGATAAACACTGTTTGATGAAGGTAGGAAACTCTTTAGTGCTGGTTCAGGTAATAAGGAATTGATAGTTACTGATTAAATGGGTTACCTGATATATATCTCTATACAGCCTTCAGGTTATTACTTATAGACTGATGAATTCGTCAGTAAGGAAATGAAGCAGTCGAGTGTAACGTAAGTGATATAGCTCTAATATGACACCTGTAAAAACTGCTCAGTACATAAAAAGGCTTCCAATGATGATGAAGTAACTGCATGTATGAACTCTCTTTGTGCTCTTTGTACTATGGAAGTAGCTGGGCAGGTTATATACACTCATCATCAAAAGAATAGCTGCACCCAGAAAGAATCAGCCGACAGGACTGAAACTTGGTGGGTAGGTTTTTACACTTTGAGACATGCTATCGATTTAAGTTTCACACTCGGCCGCCCATGTAAGCAAAGACAGACCTTATCTCTGCACCTGACTGACGATATAAGGCCGTCCTGTTGTGTGTGCTTTCCATTCTGACTCGTGCTGTTGTGCTGGTAGCGTGCTATGCTAGTGAAGTTAGCCTCAGAGAAGAGCTTGAAAGCAATTCGAGCAGGTGGAAGAATCAGAGAGGGTTCTCATCGTAGGGCTACGGAAAGCAGGGTGGTTTTATCAATGTACTGCGCACCATACTGGTTGTGCGGATACTACCACAGCACAGTGTTGGGGGCAGTAGATAGACGAAGGCATGACTGATCTGGGAGACCCACACCAACCACGATAAGAGAGAATGCCAGCACCACTGGCAGACGACTGCATGACGCAGGACCAGTTGCATGCAGACTGTTGAAGCGTGCCTCTTTGATTCACTGCTTCTTCCTCATTCTAAATCTGGACGAGACTAATTCTGTACTGAAGAGGCACAGGAAATGACATCATCAGCTCCATAGTTTCATCTGCTAAAACTAAGCCTCATTGAAGCAGCTCTGAGAGGTGATGAGCAGCACTCGTTTACATTTGCTGCAGGAAGAGTGAATAGCAGAGTGTCCTGAGCAGTTCATCATCAGTATTAATGAGGGTCTCTGGAAGGAAGAGCCCTCCACCATCTTCATCTTCCTCAGGTACTGATGATGATTAATAGAACAGGAGCTCTCAGTGTTAAGACCTACAATGCTGTGGGGAGCTTTTTTTAATATTCAGAGGGTTGTGGTTTGAGTGCTCAGAGACAAGGGAAGCTGCAATGCAAGGAAATGGTGCTGCTGTTCAACATAGCCCCCAACACCCTCTACTGAAAACTGCACCTGAGTGAAAAGACGCAGTTTTAATGGGGACAGTCGAGTCACCTCACTGAGGACTCCAGCTCTTCCAGGAGTATATGAGTCAGTTTTTCAGGAGAGTGAAGGATTACTTTGGTGAAAACTGGAAGAACACTTGTCTGTGGAGGCGTGTTCTCATTTTCAGTTAACTTTTTTAAACTCACAAAACTCTTTCGGTTTTCTTCTTTCGTTGGTTGGGTTCAGGAGTGAACACTGTTTGATAAGTAGGAAACTCTTTAATGCTTGTTCAGGTAATAATTGATAGTTACTGATTAAACTAGTTGTTATATATCTCTATGTAGCCTTCTGGTTATTAATTATAGACTGATGAATTCGCCAGTAAGGAAATGAAACAGTCGAGTGTGAGTTTCACACTCAGCCATGCATGTGACATAAACAAGAACAAGTCTTATCGCTGCACCTGACTGACGATATAAGGTCGTCCTGTTGTGTGTGCTTTACATTCTGACTCGGGCTGTTGTGTTGGTAGTGTGCTTTGCTAGTTAAGTATACCAAAGAGAAGAGTTCAACAAGCAATTCAAGCAGTTGGAGGAGTAGGAGAGGGGTTGCACTGTAGGGCTCCGGGAAGCGGGATGGTTTATTCAATTTGCACTATGCTGGTTGTGTGGATACTTCCATAGCACGCTGTTGGCGAGAGTGGAGAGTAGGCATGAAGGATCTGGGAGACCTACATGAGCGAACAAGAGAAAGAATACCAGCACTATTAAATGCATACAGACTGTATGAGGTGCACCTCTTTGATTCTAAATCAGAACGAAACTAATTCTGTACACTGGAAGTGACATCATCAGCTCTCGGTCCACACAGGTCTGCAGTTTCATCTGCTCAAGCTACAGCTCCATTCATCACTACAGCTAATGAGTCTGTGTCTGCTCTGATCTTCACAAGGCCTATTAGAGCAGCACTGCTGTGCTAGGATCTGATTCTGAGACTGAATCAAACACAGACCGTTATAATAACTGTCCTTAACACCACACCAACATCGCCAAAGACTTTAAGGGAGTCGTACGAGACTGTCAGGAAGTGACTCAGAATGGCAGCAGGTCATCTTCAGTGACGAGTCCCGCTTTTGTCTTGGTGGAGGCAACCAACGAATCCGTGTGTGGAGGCACCGTGGTCAGCACCAAGATGAACAGTTTGTTGTCACACGTCCAGAAGGCCTGGTGTCACTCCACCTCCACCCCTACCGCACCATCTGCAGGAGCTGTGTGAGGATATTCAAGATGTATGGAATGGATTATCACAGGATACCATCAGGAACCTCTACAACTCCATGCTGAGACGTCTGGCATGTTAGGTTACATATGGGGCCGGACGCCATACTGAGAGACAGACTTCTGTATGTGTAGCTCAATAAATATTGATCATATCAGTCTAAATTTATCATCAGTTATTGTTCCTGGTCACCTTTACATTCCTTCGCAACAGTACTGCACTCCCACACCTCCTTCTGGGTGCAGCTGTTCTCCTGATGATGAGTGTACATGTTGATGGTGCTGGAAAAACCATTTATAGGAGTGATGTGTGTTTTGCCATATGTGTTTACACAGGCTGATCTCACTCGGAATGACTCTCACTGTTCACCTGTTGGTTCTGCTCTTCATCTTTGGTGAGTCAGAGCTGTTACTTCTCACCACCATAGAAACTGCACCCCTCACAGTTATACTGACATAGTTATAGTAACAGCATTAGCTCAGATCGGTACAGCTGATCACTCCAGCCTGAGCTGAGGTGGAGACTTGATTCAGCATTGGACAGACTGAAGCCCACAAAGTAACAATCCACACATCTCTGTGTTCTGTGTTGTAGGAGTTGTGGCAGAGAATGAGTCGGGTGTGAACTGCAGCTCTACATCTCTGTGTGTATTGAAGGGGACTATGGTGAACGTTAGCTGCACTTATAGATATGTGGAACAGCACCAATCCAAATTCTCTTTCTGGACCAAACAGTCCAGAAAAGACACAAAAATCCCTAATCTGTTAGATGATACGGAGTACAAAGGCAGAGTTCTGCATTACAAAGAAAAATGGCACAACTGCACTCTCAGACTGAAGAACATGAGAGAGGAGGATGAAAGTAAATGCTACTTCAGATTTACACCACACAGATCTGGAGGAAGGTATCAAGGTACAGGTGGAGTTGATCTTTCAGTCACAGGTGAGCTCCAGGTGTTTAACAGCGCCGTATTAACAGTAGACTATTAACTGTAGTACGTTAGTCAGAGTCGATCAGCACACTGAAGTGGTAGATCATTAACTGAAGATGCAAATATACATCCAGCTAGTTTAAGTTCTTTACAAGGTAAGTGTGTTCCTCCTGTTCTCAGATCTCCAGGTGGAGGTTCCTGAGAGAGTGATGGAGGGAGGTAACATCACTCTCACATGTAACACCACCTGCAGTCTGACAGTCACACCAACATTCACCTGGTACAGAGATGGACATGGTTTATCCTCCAGTACTGACCAACTCCACCTGCAGCGGGTCAGCAGGGAGGATGCAGGCAGGTATCACTGTTCTGCCCAGGATCGGAACTCTCCTGAGGTCACTCTTAATGTCATATGTAAGTACATATCAGTTTATTCAGCCTCAGAAAGCTGAGAGTTCATGCTGGACTGTACCTACAGTAACTAGCTCTGCCTGAAGTTAATGATGGGTATCAGAGGCAGCCTTTGCATTAGACGAAGGCAGGCAGCTGTCTAGGGGCCCGATGAACCAAGGGTCCCATGACAATGCACTTTAATCACGCATCCCAGATTTCTGCAAATGCAAAAATTAAAAGAAAGAATTGCTGTGAAGTTTTATTGATTGTCTTTATCAGCCAGAGACACAACACAAACACTGTTCATTTACCTTCAATGTTCAGCACTCTCCGAATTTCTCTCCAGACTGCTTCCTTTCTTTAACATTCTCATAATATTTCTTTATATAGATCCGTCCTTTCTTTCATGTGATGGAAAAGTTTGCTCTGCCGCTCCGCTGCTACAGTGCGGAGTGTGAATTAGTGTTAGTGTGAATGCTAGTGCGGAGAAATCCAGTGTTGGGTAAAAACAATTTATTTTACCTCTAGATGGCCCAAAGAACGTCTCAGTGTCCATCAGTCCCTCTGGTGAAATAGTGGAGGGCAGGTCAGTGACTCTGACCTGCAGCAGTGACGCAGACCCACCTGTGGACTGTATCTGGTTTAAAGGAGCATCATTAGTAGCAAACGGAGAGACCTACACACTGCAGATCAGCTCTGTGGACAGTGGAGAATACAAGTGCAAGTGCAGTAACGG
The DNA here is from genome assembly GCA_024036415.1 of Prochilodus magdalenae. NCBI lineage: Eukaryota > Metazoa > Chordata > Actinopteri > Characiformes > Prochilodontidae > Prochilodus > Prochilodus magdalenae. Next base: position 130,131 of record JAMWET010004262.1, on the reverse strand, counting down.
GTATATAGTGAAATACTCTGAAGCTGTATCTCTGAATGTTCTGTGTGAGTATGTTCTCTGTTTTGTAGTATTTCTCTTTTCTAGAGCTGTAGTGTCCTGTGAGGACTCACTGCTGGTGTCCTCTCATTTCTAGATCCTCCAAAGAACATCTCAGTGCTCATCAGTCCTTCTGATAAAATATTTGAGGGCAGTTCGGTGAATCTGACCTGCAGCAGTGATGCAAACCCACCTGTGCAGAAATACACCTGGTTTAAGAAGCTGGATAAAGGGACTCAGCAGAAATCAACAAGTCAAAACTACAGCATCTCAAACATCAGCTCTGCAGATAGTGGGAAATATCGATGCATGGCAACCAACACACGAGTGTCTCGATACTCAGAGTACAGGACATTAACAGTGTTCTGTAAGAGTTTAATCTGCTTGTTCTGAATGTTTAGAGTGATATCATTGGAAACATCATCTACAGTTATGAACATGTCTTACTACCATTCTGTTTTCTAGATGCTCCAAAGAAAGTCCAGGTGTCCATCAGTGACACAGCAGAGGACAGTTCAGTAACTCTGATCTGCAGCAGTGATGCAAACCCACCTGTACAGAACTACACCTGGTTTAAAGTAGGTGTAGACTCACCTGTAGGATCTGGATCCAGCTACAGTCCTCTACCGAACGGATCCTACTACTGTGTAGCTCAGAATGGATATGGATCGCAGAAATCAGCTGCAGTGACCGTCCCTGTAAAAGGTATCACTGCTAGAAGAATATGGATTAACCCAAAACACACATTATAACATGTTACAACATATTCCTAAATACTTCCACGTTTCTCTGCACACAGCCTTTAGGAGCGTTAGGAGCGTTGGTCTGTTTGCTGTTCTTGGAGGCATTGCTGGATGTGGATGTTTAATTGTCATCATTTCTATTCTGTTCAGAAGGTAGTTATTTGCATCTTGTGTCGAATCACAATGTAAATGAAAGAATAGCGCAGATAATTATACCTTACCTGCACTTAATGTTACATTTCTGATATTATATTTCAGGAAAAAGAGTCCAGGAAATTCAGTTACTGCATCGAGGCTCAGACAGGCAAGTCACCCAAAACTGCAATGTTTCCTTTGGTGGTTTTCAAACAAGAAAGTAGTATCATGTCTAATAGTAGCTAGTAGCTAGCAGTGGCTTGGGAAAGGTTTCATCCCCTTGTTGTTTTCCTTTTTTTTTTGCTTTTAGTTGCCTTTCAGTCTGGAAATAGAGTAGATTCGTAATTAGATTTCACAGTATGGACCAAATGAAAGAAGTGGACAAATAACACATTTTCAAACAAAATATGAGTGCATAAGTATCCAACCCATTTTCTATGAAAAACCCAAATACGATCTGATCCTACTAATTACATTCAAAAGTCACATGCTAAGTTAATAAAGATCCACCTGCATGCAATGTATTGGACTTTCTGGCCATTATGGTATTTGCTACGTGTGGCACAAACCCAACAATTCCCATTATTCCTAGAAAGCCATTCACACAGAGAAGTATGGTGGTGGTAAACTGTGGAGATGCTTTTCATCAACAATGAGCATTCACTGACAAGGAAAACTGGTCAGGATTGAAGGAAAGAGGGAAGGTGCATACTGTATACATAATGCATCTAACTTGAAGAATCTGGAGCAGTTTTGCTTTGGCAAGTGGGCCAAAATCCCAGTGGCAAAACAGGAAAACACCAAGGGGGAGTTAAATACTTTTGCAATAACTATAAAAGAAGGCACTACTGGAAACCAGCTTCATGTTCCAGTAATAAACTGAATCAAATTATTTCCAGGATGAGATTACTACAACACCAGATCCAGATTCTTCCAATCGGGATGAGGTCCTTTATGCCACTGTTGTACCCCAGAGAGTCACTAACCCCAGGAATGCTGAGGGCTCTGCAGTGACAGCTTCTGCCTTAGACACTTTTGAGGAGGTTCAGTATGCCAGCATCCAGCACTGGCCTGATGAAGTGGTAGGGAAGGCTGAAGGTGATGACGTTCAGTATGCCACTGTAAGATTTACTACCAACCGGTGAGAAACTGACCTCATCAAACTCAGTTATTCTATCTATTATAGAGTAATATTATTCCAGTTTTCAGGTGAATCACACTGTGTGTGCTATGTTGTTCCAGGTCTGCAGTTTCTACACTTGATGATGTCACATATATGAATTCGACAAATCTGTAATTCCATCCAGGATCAACATTAAGACCCATGGATACAATTCCCATCTATGCTGTTATTACTCGCGGTCATAGTAGCCTTTTTTCAGTGTGTGTCTAGTATAAAGGGTCATGAAGAAGCCATCCTGGAGAGACATTTACGGTTCTCCCCCACTTAGACATTACCCGGAAAAATGACCTGGAGACCTGTCCACTTTTCGCCTTGGTGCAACTGTAAAAGTTCTGAGAAAGCTTTATTAGCAAAACTTTGTGGGACGTTCAACATGTTAATGAATAAAAACCTGCAGTTTTCTGGGTTTCCAGTGAAGTCCAGTGTTTGGTCTGGTCTTCTCCTGGTCTTGGAGGTCCGGAGAGAGAACCCTCTCATTCTCTGTTATGGCCTGAGCCTAGACCGGGTTGATCATTAGAAATGTTATGGAAGCAGGACTTGGATACTCACAACATCCATTTTGGATTCGCTCATTCCTTGTCTTCTCGGTGACCATAATGTGAACCAGTCATTCTGAACATTTACTGGACCTGAACTGAATTAGTTTTAGGACTGCTCATGGCAACATCTGTTATGGAAGTTTGAAATCTTATAAACTTCCTTTCTTTTGGGATATAAAACCCAGATAAAAAACTTAGAACTTATGCTCTGTTTGCCTGGTGCCAACACTCAACCAACACTTTCCCACTGGAATTTATCGTAAATGTTCTGCAGAGACCATACACAACATTCACCTACACAACACTGTGTTAAACCAGACTTTAAACCATGACCTCTACTGGACACAACGTGTATCTGCAGCCACCCTCTGGAGAGCTTGAAGTCTACTTCAGAAACTGCATTGTAAATGTGGAGTTCACCATTAAGAGTACATTGCGTTGATGTAACGTCCTACCTGAGTGCTTGTGTAGAAAACATAAGCAGATGTTGAAGATATTTTAGTGTCTCTGATATTATCTGTGCTTATAATTTATTATGTTTAACTGTAATTGTCTGTTCTCTTTATGTATTTACAGAAACAGTTTTACTTCCTATTTTGTTGAAATGAAATGAGGTGTGTTGAGCTGACCAGCTTTCTGTGAATATCTATTTTTAATTCTTCTCAGTCTAAATGTCTGGGAAACTGAACATACACTCATCATCAAAAGAATAGCTGCACAAACACAGTAGCTGCACTTCCACAGAACCCATAGGACTGAACCTTGGTGGGGAGGTTTGATATCATGAGACATGCTGATGATTCAAGTTTCACACTCGGCCGTATCTAGGACATAAGCAAGATACAACTGTGTATCCTGAAGATACACAGGAAATGACATCATCGGCGCTTAACAAAATATCACATTTTCCAAATACTGCTCATGTTTAGGGAAAAGAATTGATACGATTTTATTGATATTACCTCTGCAGCTAATGAGTCTGTATCTGCAGAGCTGCTCTGATCTTCACTAGGCCTGTCGGGGCAGCACTGCTGTGCTAGGATTTGATTCTGAGACTGGAGTATAAGATGAGGAGTCTGAACCTGAAGCAGCTCTGAGAGGTGCTGAAGCAGCACTCTGTCAGGGTTTCTCAGGGGGCTTTGCCCCAGGACACTTCATGTACTGGCCACCAGAGGTCAGCATCACCAGAATTCTAATCAAAGCTTTAGTACATTTCCATTCCTGCCCCACTCACCTGAATCCAATTTCCCCTGTCATTACCTTCCCTGTAAAAGCCCTACCTCTACCTTTAGTATTGAAGAGTGTTAATAAAGATAGCTTTGTGGGGGATTAAAAAAAAAAAATATATATATATATATATATATATATATATATATATATATATATATATATATATAATTATTATTGTCATTATTATTATTATTGGTTTTTTTTTATTATTATTTAAATAAATATTTTATTTAATTTAATTTTTATTTTATTTTATTTATTTTTCTTTTTTGATGTACCATGTGCAGGGTCTTGTGTCCTTCAAAGACCTTTTTGACCATTTTGACCTTTTCAGTGTGCCTTTTCACTGTTGCCTCTGGCTTGCTCAAGGGGGGCTTGGACCTGGTTTTTCCCCACCCCCCACCCTCAAATGTCTGTACATTACCTTTGGGTTTTTTTTTTCTTTTCTTTTATATAACAAATTGATTTTCTGTGAAGCTGCTTTGAGACAACATTGGTTGTAAAAAGCACTATACAAATAAACATTGATTGATTAATAAGTGGCCTTCTTGCCTTGTGTTTTTGCTTCTGCTGTGGACCTTGTAATTTTTGAGTATTTTACTGGATGATCTCCTCAGAGATTTTAAGTTTTGCTTATTTTTGTGTATCTTCTGAGGTTTGTAGGTTTTTTTTTGGACTTTTGTGTGTTTGACATTTGTGTTTTGCATCTTCTCCTGAGCTCCCCTCATTACACCCCCGTTTACATTTGCTGCCGGAAGAGTGAATAGCCGAGTGTGCTGAGCAATCAGTGAAGAATGATGGACTGAAAGTCCCACACTATACACTGATGGGTGTATATCCAACTGCTTGTATTTTTGCACCAATATCTGCTGTTAGAGGACTGCATCCACCAATACTGTATCCTGTTACTGCTACCTCAGTGACTGTGACTGTGCTGTCTGCTAAAGTCATGTCCCATCCTTCATTGCACAACTCTACATATTCTGTGTTCTCTGCAGTTTGTGTTATGTGCATTTTGTTGTTCTTCACTTGTGTTTTTGTATTGCGGCGCCCTGGTCCTGGAGGAATGTTGTTTCATTTCACTGGCAAACTGTATATAGCCAAAATGACCTTTGAACTTATCTTAACCATTAATAGTGGTCTCTTCCTTCTCTGATGCTAATGGAATGGTGGACAATGGTGTTTTCAGTGTTCATCAGTGTGGGGAACAAACATCAGCCCCTCCCCCCACACCGCCCACTCACAATGCTGTGAATATGCTGTGCTTTCAACTTGACTACTTTGATGATGAGTTGTGGTAAGAGACAAAGGAAGTTGCAGTGTGAGGAAATTGAGCTGCAGGTCAGTTGAAGCCACCCACGCTGCCTACAGAAAACATGCTAGAAGACACTTTCCCCCCTTTCTTCCTTGGTGGGCCAATATACAGTGATGCTTTACCCACTTTCTGATGAACCAACTTCAACTGAATAAGTGAGGAATTGAATCAATCGTAGCCTTTGTCAGTGTGTGTCTAGTATAAAGGGTCATGAAGAAACCATCCTGGAGAGACGTTTAGGGTTCTCTGCCACTTAGACATGACCTGGAACATGACCTGGAGACCCGTCCAACACGCTTTACCACTTTTCGCCTTGGTGCAATTGTAAAAGCACTGAGAAAGCTTTGTTAGTAAAACTTTGTGGGACATAGGGGGCGGGTGCTATTTTGTTTTGCTGTAGCTTTTCTCCTGTTGTGTTCCATCCTTCATTACACAACTCTACATATTCTGTATTGCAGCGCCATTGTCCTGGAGGAACATTGTTTTTTTTCACTATCAACATGTATATAGCTGAAATGACACAGCCCCTTGAACCTGAAGTTATTTTTTTGTGTTTTTGTGTTCATCAGCCCACCTCCCACTCATAATGCTGTGAGTATGCTGTGGTGTGATTTCAACTTTATCACTTTGAGTTGTGGTCAGAGACAAGGGAAGTTGCAATGTGCAGAAACTGAGCTGTAGGTTGGTTTAAGTCACCCATGCTACCTACAGAAAACTTCCTAGAATTTGAAACATTCATTTAAAAGGGGAATATCTTCATTCCAACAGTGACTCCTTATCGCTCTTAAATGTAGAGTAGTTTTATCAAATTCAGCTTCTGATGGAGATATGTATTCTGTGTACACTTTAAGAACGAAGGACTGATTCTGTGAAGACAGGAAGAAGACTTGTCTGGGTGGGCCAGAAGACAGTGACGTGTTGCTCACTTTCAGATGCCCCTTCTGTTCTCCTCATTCGTTCTTTGTGTTCAGAAGATGAACATCACTTTAAAGGTAGTATAATACTTTTGGTGCTTTGGAAATCATTAAAGCATGTATATGCATATGTATATGGTAAGGGTCTTTCCGTCTCTCTCTCTCTATCTATCACACACAGACACAAAGGTATAAATACACACACATTCTTGCTCTTATCAACCAAATGTGAGGGAGCGCGTGAAACCCATAGTCCCGTGGATATCTTAAAAACCTCTTTTTAACCATTTCCTATTAAACCTTTTTTAATTTTTTAACCTATTTTAACTCTTTTAAACACATTTGACTCTTTTTAAATATTTGAACTATTTTTAAACCATATTTTCTAATGCAAATTCATATAAAAAAATATAACCAAACATTTTCACCCAGCATTTTAACTTTTTGTGAATGAGCTGTTTTTTTATGTGCCACAAGTCTACAGGCTGCCCTGCTGAGCTCACTCAGAATGTCTCGTATTGTTTCTCTGGTGTTGCTCCTCTTCTTCATCTCAGGTGAGTCTGAGTGTGAATTGTAAATATGAATTGTATTTTTATATATGATAAGTCAGCTTCCTTTGCGCAGCAGTTCTCTGTATTGGTATTGTTTTGGCTACTTTTCTGCAGCCCCCAACCTCGCTTACGGGGCTGTTGGTGTGGCGCAGCGGATAACACCACTACCTGCCAGTGAACTAACACCACATGTTGGAGAGTGGGGTTAGAGACCCATTCTCGTGTCCATGGGAGGCCCTGGGCAAGACTCTCAACACCGCATCAGCCTGTGAAGTGAAGTGGAGACTGTATACAGCAACATACTGACTGAAACCCATAGTAATAATCACACATCTCTGTGTTCTGTGTTACAGGAGTTGCTGCTCAAAATGGGTGGGCTGTGAATTACAATCCTACGTCTGTCTGTGCTCTAAGATGGTCTACAGTGACCATGGACTGCACTTTTACATATCCAAGAAGTTACTCAGTCCTACAAGCTTTCTGGACCAAACACTGGATTAGAGGTGCAGCTCCTCCTAATTTGTTAGGTGATCCAGAGTACAGAGGCCGGGCTCAGTACCTCGGGGATAAATACAGATACTGCACTCTCAGACTGAGGGATGTGACGGAGAAGGACCAAAGTAAATACTACTTCACGTTTATCACACGCACAGCTGGAAGAACACATCAGGGTGAAGGTGGAGTTGAACTTTCCGTCACAGGTAATGGAATAAGACACTTGGGCTGCCTATCATTTGTGTTAAACAAAAACATATTTAAAAAGTATTAATTAGAAGATAAAACTTAAATGTTTATGAGCAGGCTTTTCTGCACCATAAATATCATGGTGGTTGTATTTGTATTTCTCTTATTCCTGATCCAGCTTTTTAAAAACTGGTGACTTGCAATAGTGCCTAGTGTTCAGTCGGAGGATGTATCCGTGCTGTGCTGATACCTAGAAAGACATTGGAGTTACATACAGCAGAAGTGCGCCCCCTAGCTAGTGCTCATACCTAGAAAGTAGATAAAGATTTATGCATAGCATAAGTGAAATACAATTTGATACTGTTTATCATGATTTGCCTATATGGCGTTTATTTTCCTGTTGGCTTTGATCAGCAGGCTCTCTATTGGTTTTGAAATTATCTTCCTAACTGAACTCAATGTCTTGTTATTCAGAGAAAGCTAAATTCTAAATTCTTGGAAACCATAAGATTATGCTATTTTTAATAATCTAACAGTTAATACTTTTTAATGGTATAGGTATTTGGCTGTGTTCCAGCCAAAGGGTAAACACTGATAAGTTCATTTAAAAAAATAACAATTAATGTATGTTTATATAGAATTTTGTGTAAATCTTGCTGGTGTTATTTAAAAAACAATTTCTAAATTAAACAATTGATCAATTTTGGATTATGTTGACTTGTAAGGGACAGTCTGTGTTGTAGTCTTCTTGCCACCAAAGAGAGGCCACACTCTACCACTCGCAGTAATCAGGCTGATTACATCTGGCCTGCTTATAAGGACTGCCTACTAAGTCTCGAGTTTCAGGTCACTCTAGTAGCCATTATCGCCTTTCTTCCTTGTTTCCCCCCTCTTTTGAAAAGTATCTTTTCACCCTTCTCTTTAGTTCTAGAAGTTACAAGATACTCCTCCCCCTTTCCCAGAGTATCTCTCTATTTTAGAGTCACAGTTCAACTCTTTGCCTTTTCTTTTTTTTTTGATTTTTTTTTATTTTGTATTAGAAAAAAATGACTAACTGGGGTTGAACCTAGCTTTTTCATTTACATATTTGTGTGGACTTTCAAATGAGTGCAAAAAATACATTAAAATAATTTGGTTGATGAGAGTATCATAGTTTTTACTTTTATAATATCTTGGACTTCTATGTACTATTAATTCTGTGTATAATCGTGTTGTGCTTGTGTTACAGCATTAATTCAGCTAGTGTGAGTTCTCCACAGTGTAAGTGTGTTTCTCCTGTTCTCAGGTCTCCAGGTGGAGGTTCCTGAGAGAGTGATGGAGGGAGGTAAAGTCACTCTCACATGTAAAACCACCTGCAGTCTGACAGTCAGACCAACATTCACCTGGTACAGAGGTGGACGTCGTTTATCCTCCAGTACTGACCAACTCCACCTGCAGCCGGTCAGCAGAGAGGATGCAGGCGGGTATCACTGTGCTGTACTGGATCAGAACCTCCACTCTCCTGAGGTCACTCTGAATGTCAGATGTAAGTACAGATTCATTTTATTCCTTCTCAGAAAACAAAGCTGAGGGGTCATGCTGCGCTGTATGTGATTTAAATTCCACAATATAATATAGCGAAAGTATAAAATATTAATATTAATCATTGCATCAATGTCACTTCATGTGCTTTGAATAAATATTCTGCTGAAATTGTGTAGAATTCAACCTACAACTACAGTTATCCTTATGTGAAAGCAAATTCTGGATGTACACAGTAAAATCAGATCAATTCGAAAAGCACCTGTATGAAGTGTAATGTGTCCTTCTACCTCTAGATGGCCCAAAGAGCGTCTCAGTGTCCATCAGTCCCTCTGGTGAAATAGTGGAGGGCAGTTCAGTGACTCTGACCTGCAGCAGTGATGCAAACCCACCTGTGGACTGTACCTGGTTTAAAGGAACATCATTACTAGTAAGAGGAGAGACCTACACACTGAAGAAGATCAGCTCTGTGGACAGTGGAGGATACAGGTGTAGGTGCAGTAATGAACATGGAGAGAAAGACTCTGAAGCTGTATCTCTGAATGTTCTGTGTGAGTACATGTTTAGGTTATTCTTCTGTTCTCCTGTTTTTGTTCTCTTTTATAAAATCTGATGTGTGCTGATTGTTTATTGAATATTTGTATTGAATTATTAAGTTTTTAAATGACATTATTAGTTTATTATAAAAATGTGCTTATTTTCTAAGTAATAATTTACACAACCATGTAAAGTTTCAGTGGGTCTGAGCTCTCCTGAGGTCACTCTCAATGCCAGCTGTACAAATTCTCTCATTCAGACTTCTTTATTAAGTTACTGTGTCAGAGGTGAAGTGCTGATCTATAATCTGTCCCTGTGTCGGGGATCAGTATTAACAGGAACTGACTCTGGTTAAATTCTCTGACTTGTAGCTACTGTAGAAGTGTATACTGCATCAGAGATGACCAGGACAAACAGTCTTTACTGAATTGTTGAGGCATTATAAAACTGAGCACTGATGGTCATAAAGCAGTTTCCCTCTGCTGATCTGAAGATCTGTTTTCTCGTTTCTCCTAGATCTCAGAGTGGAGGTTCCTGAGAGAGTGGTGGAGGGAAACAATGTCACCCTCACATGTAAAACCAGCTTTAGACTGTCTGATGGTCCAACATTCACCTGGTACAGAAATGGACATCCTTTATCCTCCAGTACTGACCAAGTCCACCTGCAGCCGGTCAGCAGGGAGGATGCAGGCGGGTATCACTGTGCTGCACTGGGTCAGAACCTCCGCTCTCCTGAGGTCACTCTGAATGTCAGACGTAAGTACGGATTCACTCACAGCTAAGGGTTTATACTGAATATGATTAAATATAACATCATTAATGAATCTGTATAAACTAATACAGTGGTGAGTAAATACAGCACAGAGAGAAATTCTGTTATGGAGAGCCTGGATGTAGCTCCTGTTTGTGAGCTCAATATGATACAAGAGAATAAAAACCTCTCTACTATCTTACTATGTTTTTGTGTCATATACACATCAAAAAAATTAATCAACCGACAAGAATGAAACTTGGAATGAAACTAGTGGATTTGACATCATGAGACATGCAAATGATTCAAATTTTACACTCATCTGCTCATGTGACATAAGCAAGGATGGGCCTAATGGCTGTACCTCCACTGACCATAGAAGGTTGTCCTGTTGCGAGTGCTTTCCATTCTGAACTCGTGCTGTTGCGCTAGTAGCATCATTTGCAGGTGAAGTATACCTCAGAGAAGAGTTTGAAAGCAATACAAGCAGTTGCAAGAGTTGGAGTGGGGTCACATTGTACTGATCCAGAAAGCAGGATGGTCTTATCAGTGTATTGTGTGCCAACCACAACTGAGCCCATTTACACTGCTGCCTGGCCTGCTTAGCCAAACACTTAGGCTGACTTGGTAAACAGTTTTAAACTTTATATTTACCTTATTTAGCTTGGTTTTAAGGTTCACAATTTTAAATGCTAATTTATTATTATTATTATTATTATTATTTTCTTTAATTCCTTTATTTTAACTGAGTGTTATATTTGAGTTTTAAATTATTATTTATTTTAGCTGTTTTACTGTTTAAAACCATGCCTCCACTCAGCTCTCTAGCTGGATGTGATGGCCATCTGCATCTGAACCAGATTTGATTTGGAGGGTAGAAGGGTAGAGGGTAGACGATAAGGAACTACTTGACACCATGCGGGCAACAATATGGGCAATTAGCATGGGGTTAGATGGCACTCTCCCATGAGTGGCTGCTACGGCTGCCCAGGAGAGGACTGAGGAGGTGTGCTGCTCCACCTGCTCCATAGGATAAGCCATGGTCTGTTGTAGATGGGGGTTTGTGTGGTGGTACTCGCTCCACCCACCACCTGGTACCTCAGAAGATCCACCTGAGCAACAGGTTCTTCACTCTGGACGAGATGGATGACGCCACTGCGACTAGGAACATCAGAATGGGCTCTCCAGCCATCCACCACAGCCCTGCTCCATCCAGGAACCCCACTGAGCAGCGGCAAGCCACTCCGCTCTTCAGCTGGCCATGGCTGGGTAGAAGAAGTGTTGCTTAGCTTCACAGGTCATCTCCCCCTCCATACGACTAGCCTACCAAGCTCCCTCACCGGTACCCTAGCTCCTGTTAGTGCCAGCATCTTTGACAGGCGGTTGCACCTCGCAGGATGACGCATACACAGGCCGTTTCAATGACTGTTTTAACCACGTCACCCTCTGCAGTGGTGTCGTGCCAGACTGTCATAGAGTGACTCAGAATGCCAGTGGGTCATCTTCAGTGACAAGTCCCACAGTAATCTTCATAGAAGTTAATAATGTTTATCTGGCATAAATAGAACGTAGTTTTGTAGGAATGTATTGCTGTACTTATTAAAAAGAAAATCACCCCAAAGAAGTGTAATGTCTCTGTCTACCTCTAGATGGTCCAAAGAGCGTCTCAGTGTCCATCAGTCCCTCTGGTGAAATAGTGGAGGGCAGTTTAGTGACTTTGACCTGCAGCAGTGATGCAAACCCACCTGTGAACTGTACCTGGTTTAAAGAAACATCATTACTAGTAAGAGGAGAGACCTACACACTGAAGGTCAGCTCTGTGGACAGTGCAGGATACAGGTGTAGGTGCAGTAACGGGTATATAGAGAACTCTGAAGCTGTATCTCTGAATGTTCTGTGTGAGTATGTTCTCTGTTTTGTAGCAGTTCTCCTTTCTAGTCCTGTGATGACTCGATCACTCACTGCTGGTGTCCTCTCATTTCTAGATCCTCCAAAGAGCGTCTCAGTGTCCATCAGTCCCTCTGGTGAAATACTGGAGGGTAGTTCAGTGACTCTGACCTGCAGCAGTGATGCAAACCCACCTGTGCAGAGCTACACCTGGTTTAAGAAGCTGCATAAAGAAGCTCTGCTGAAATCAACAAGTCAGATCTACATCATCTCAAACATCAGCTCTACAGATAGTGGGGAATATCAGTGCATGGCTAACAACACTCAGGGGTCTCGATCCTCAGAGTACAAGACATTAACAGTGTTATGTAAGAGTTAATTCTGCTTGTTGGGGATGTTTAGGCTGTTATAATCATAAATATCATCCACAGTTACAAACATCATATTAACATTCTGTTTTTTTTAGATGCTACAAAGAAAGTCTTGGTGTCCATCAGTGACACAGCAGAGGTTTACAGTTATAGCCCTCTGCAGAACGGATCCTACTACTGTGTGGCTCAGAATGAATACGGATCTCAGAAATCAGCTGCAGTGACTGTCACTGTAAAAGGTATTACTGATGAAGAACAAGGTATTAAACTAAGCTCATGTTCACACAGGGCTTTAATCATTAACACCTACACCTGCTCTGCTGTGTTTGTGAATGAATATTAGATGCTGACTGAACTTTTATGGTGGGACCTGGTTTTCTGTCCATGTGTCTCTTAGCAGGAAGCTCCACAGTTCTGTATGTGGTGGTTGGAGTTGGGCTCTGTGGAGTAGCTGCTGTTACTGCTGTTATGTTATTGATACGGTAAGACTGTTTTCATATCCTGATGTATTGATGTAGTGTGAGTGAGTGTGCATATGGAGTAAGACTAAAGCCATACGGTACTGAAAATAGTTTAATTGGATATTTTAATAAATCCCACTGATTAAACATCATGTCTTTTCTAAAAGCAGGAAGAGGAAGAAGAGGATGACAGAGATACCTGACTACCAGGTGAGCTGATGTTGCACTGAAGCAGAACTGCACAGTTTAGTGTTTGTGCTGGTGGAGCCCATCTTTTTAGTTCATTGGGTTACTGCAGCTCGAATCTTTACAAATCCCCACCTGTAGATGGCAGTGATGATCTAAGACAGGTCTGTAGAGGAGCACAGGTGTGGAGCAAGAGCGCTGTCCAAGGTGCTGATTCTAAACACAGTGTCTGATTAAATGTCAGCACCTCCACAGACAACAACACTCCATGTTCACTACAGACTAGTATTATGGAAACAAGTAGTGATAATGAATTTTTAACTATAATGCTGTAATGAAATAGTGTTAGATGCTTTTGTAGTAAAACAAAAAAATCATTATAAGTACCACATTTCATAAAAATGTCATAATTATATAATTAAAATAATATTTTTTGTTAAATCTGTTATGTTTGGGTTTGGTTTTGGGAAGACGACACGATTAATGAACCTACATGGTTACATCTTCTAACTACTGAAGGAGATAAAGCTTCTATTTCGCTGGTAACAAACTGAAGACTTGAAGCATTAGGACATATGGCATGAGCAGCTTACACCTCTGGAAAGGCACTATCAGTGCTGAACCGTATATAGAGGTATTAGACATATTCCCCCGTCCAGACAACGTCTCTTTCAGGGGAGGTCTTGCATATTCCAGCGAGACAACAGCATCCATCACAACAACATGGCTTCACAGAAGAAGAATCCGGGTGGTGAACTGACATGCATGCAGTCCAGACCTTTCACCAACAGGAAACATTTTTAACAAAAATCAGGCAAAGAAGACATAGAGCAGTTAGAATCTTATATCAGATAAGAACCTCAGCCCTGTCCCAACTTTTTTGAGATGCGTTGCTTCCATCAAGTTCTAAATGAGTTAATAATTTTCATGAAATGTAAAATGTCTCACTTTCAACATCTGATATGTGTTCTACGCTATGTTGTGAATAAAATATTAGTTTACACGGCATCCTGACTTTTTTGGAGTTGTGTACTTTACATCAGGTTAAGATGCAGCCACGTCATATTTACACAAACATTTCAAAAACATAGCTGTAGATTGCTGTGTTACTGTGAGTCTTCAAAACTGAATATTAACAGTAGTTCTACAAACTGCTTATGTTCTGTAACCCTCCTCTGTCCAGGATGTTGACCCCAATGCTAAGGACGACACGTACACAGCTCTTCAGCCCATGTCCAGATCTGATGATGTGTATAACACACTTTCAGTAAGTGTCTCTTTATAAACTCACTTAATTCACACAAAAGTGCTGATATTTACGCTCTTCGTGACAGACTGGGGGTTTAGATGTAACAGCCTAAAATAATCCAAACACGGCTTTCCAGCTTAATTACATAATAAACTCATCATAAAAATAGATAACCATCTGATTCATCATCATTTACACTGATAATAAGTAGCACAGTAAATGTAAATAAAATATTAATATCTACAGATATATAAAATCTGATTTATTAACTTGCAATCTATATTGTCTGAGTAATAAAGAACAGTTTCTGGTTATTTGAGTAAGTGTCCTCTGATATTGGCTAGTGTTGTATTGATATGGGGATATGAACTCTCAGTGTGTGTGTTGGTGGGATTGATTGTGACAGTGTGTTAAACTGTGTGGAGGCTGTGATGTAGTCTGTTTGGCTCTCACTGTGAGATATTTATATACTTCACAGTGCTGTTAGATTACAGCCACCAGGTACAGTGTTAATGTAAGTGTTGGTCAGTAAGAACTCAAACTGCTAGTGTTCTGTGTCCCTCCTCTCTCCAGAACACGGACCCTAATGCTAAGGACGACACGTACACAGCTCTAGACCCCAGGTCCAGATCCCCTGATGATGTGTACAACACACTCACAGTAAGAGTCTCTTTATAAACACAGATCATTCAGACATTCAGATCCATAAAGCATTCCTACAGAACCCACATTCCTTCATTTCTCCTCCTCTTTATTCACTCTCTTCTGATGATCTGTACACAGATACGGGTTGGTGCTAATTCACTGTGTTTATTTCAGACTGTGAACAAGAAACTCTGACTATCAGCATGACAAACCACTCAAACTCGACAGATCCACCCAATGAAGTGTGAGGAGAAAGAGAGTGAGCTGTAACTGTGGTGGCTGGGTGATCAGTGTCTAGTTGTTTATACTACAGTATTATAGTTTAGGCCTGTGAACTGAGTTCTGTATTCAGTAAAACTCACAGCAAGTGTAATCAGAGCTTCTTACTTCTCCATACGTCATTAAAGAGCTGGTTTAGACTGATCACTGATCAGCAGCACTAATTACATTATTATTATTAATAAGCTGCTGAACCGTATATTTAATAATACATTCTAATTACCTGCTAAACTCTCTCAAATAACATCTCCTACATGGTTCTGGTCTTGGAGACCTGTAGAACTGAGGGTGAAAGCTTTAATATGTGTAGAACCTTCACTTTGTTTAGAACCAGATAAAGGTTCTTCATATTTTATTTACACACCCACCTTTCTAAAGGAGTGGTTCTCAGGGTCCCTCACATGAGGGAAAGACATGCTGATAATAAATTTGTAATATTAAATAATAAAGAGATAATAATCTGTGGTTTATATTTATTACCTTAATATTCAAAGTTTAAATAACTCAGCATGTCAGGTGAACCAGGTTAGTTTCATTATTTAGGTTTAAAAGCTAACATCATTTTTACAGTGTGTTTCTTTGTGCGGAGTTGGAATGGGAATCATCTGGTGGACCCTGAGAACCAGTTTGAGAACCACTGCTTTAAATGACCATTAAATGGTTCTTTTAGTTAGGTTTTAAGTTATGTAATTTGGTTTAATATTGTTCAGATTCTATATATTTGTATTAATAATTAACCCCAATTTCTGTAATATTCAGCCTACAGCAGAGCGTGCAGGTCTTTTCTACTGTGTGTTGTGTTGATTGCAGGTTTGTTATTTGCAGTAAAGGATCTTCTAAATGAATTCATACATGTCTGTCTTATTTCCTTCTGATTTCCCACATGCAGCTTTACCCAACACTGTAGAAGTTACCCAATGGAATATTAATATACTCATTAATTAAAATAACAGTGTTGGTAATAAAGAGCTGAAATATGAACGACTAGAAGAGAAAGGAGATGAAGTGTCAGGTGAACTGCTACAGGGTTCTAGATAGGCCTTATAGTACTTACAATGTGGATGTAATTATAACTACATTCCTCTAGATGGCAGAACAGACCAGCAGCTGATGATAAACCAGCTCTGACATCATCATGAATGTTGTGTCTTTAGTATGTATTCAACTTATACTGTGACAACAATAAGACACGAAGACGGAGGAGTAGCAGAGAATATGGAGCTAGTCTCATGTGTTTATTACTCGCCTCTTTTCTTCAGTGTACAGGCAAACTTGAGTCATACTGTATATAGCGACCCCTACTGGACTTCCACGAGATTCTCAATACATGACAATGAAGAGTTCATTAGTGTTTAGGGAAGAGTGAAATGTTGGTAATGTGATTTTGGGGTGGTTTCTCAGATGTGGATTAAGCCTAGTCTCAGACTAAGTGCTAATGTTGAATATCTATTATAAACTCTTTTTAGTCTGGGACTTGGTTTGGACTGAGTCTGAAACTGAACTCATAAACCTAAGAATGGCCAAAACACAAGAGCTTCACATTAATCTACTAATCATTTACACTCTACTGAACACGTATGTGTGTGCGTTCAGCTTGATAGAGAGCTTGTATGCTGGGCTGAGGCCTGTTTAACTCACCTTCCTGAATCTAGATCTGGATGAGACTAATTCTGTACCAAAGCTACACAGGAAGTAACATCATCAGCTCTGACTACTGCTCTTGTGTTTCTGTGTTTAAATGTTGATCAGAATCTGATTGTGTTCAGTCCACTGTGGATCAGCTGTCTATGTTAAGCTGAAGCTAAGGCTAAAGCTAATGCTAAGCTCTATTTACCACTACAGCTAATAAGTCTGTATCTGCAGAGCTGATCTGAACGCCTGTCGAGGGCCGAGTATGCTGAGCAGTCAGTGAAGAATGATGGACTGGAAGTCCCACACGGGTGAACCAGTTCATTATCAGCATTAATGCTGGTCTCTGGAAGGAAGAGCCCACCACCATCTTCATCTTCCTTACTGATGTTGATGTATAGAATAGGAGCTCTCAGTGTTAAAGCCTACAATGCTGTGGGAGCTATTTTTAATATTCAAGATGAGTTGTGGTCTGAGTGGTCAAAAAAAGGAAGCTGCAGTGCGAGGAAATGGTGCTGCTGTTCAACATAGCCCCCCAATACCCTCTACTGAAAACTGCACCCGAGTGAAAAGAAGCAGTTTTAATGGGGACAGTCGTGTCACCTCACTGTGGACTCATTCCTGTTCTTCCAGCTCCTCCAGGAGTTTATGATAATCAGTTTTTCAGGAGAGTGAAGGATTACTTTGGTGAAAACAGGAAGCACACTTGTCCGTGGGGGCGTGTTCTCATTTTCAGTTAACTTTTTTAAACTTACAAAACTCCTTCGGTTTTCTTCTTTCGTTGGTTGGGTTCAGGAGATGAACACTGTTTGATGAAGGTAGGAAACTCTTTAATGCTTGTTCAGGTAATAATTGATAGTTACTGATAAAACTAGTTGTTATATATCTATATGTAGCCTTCAGGTTATTAATCATAGACTGATGAATTTGTCATTAAGGAAATTAAGTAGATGACTGTAACGTAAGTGATATAGCTCTAATATGACACCTGTGAGAACTGCTCAGTACATAAAAGGCCTTTAGTTGATGGTGAAGTAACTGCATGTATGAGCTCACAGCTCAGCCATGCATGTGACATAAACTATAATGTATTTTAAAATAAAAGGTAAGGGATAGATTAAACAACTATAAAAACACCTCATGTTTCCACAGTTTCTCACTATTCAAAAGCAAGTTTGTATAGGTGAGCTTTCAGACCTGATTTAAAAACTGAGATAGAGGAAGAATGGCAAATACTGGCTGGTAGACTATTCCAAAGTCTTGGGGCATACATCGAGAATACCTGATCACCTTTGAGTTTTAGACGTGCCCCAAGTACAGCCAACAAATTCTGTGATGAAGATCTCAAAGAGCGCTGTGTGAATGGTGTCGTGAGTAAATCTGTAATATAAGTTGGGGCCAAAGCATTCAGGGTTTTAAAAACAACTACAAGCACTTTAAACTGTATCCTATATTGAACTGGTAGCCAATGAAGTGAAGCGAGGACTGGTGTTATATGTTCTCTTTTCTTGGTTCTAGTTGATAATCTCCTGTAAACTGTGAACATTGCAACAGAGACTGGTTAATCCTAAAGTATAGAAAATTACAGTAGTCTAGTCGTGAAGAGATGAATGCATGAATGACTTTTTCAATGTCAGAAAAACTAAGAAAGGGCTTCAGTTTTGCAATGTTTCTGAGCTGGAAAAACCACAGAGTTGCTGCTTTTGACCACAGAGTTGATTTGTTTATAAAATCTGAGGTCTGAGTCAAAAACAACACCAAGATTTCTCACTGAAGACTTAACACATGATGTCAAATGACCAAGGTTATCAGAACATTGTTTATGAGATGGGGAGTACCAAAGATAATCATCTCTGTTTTGCTTTCATTCAAGTATAAGTAATTAACAGCCATCCACTTCTTGATATCCTCAAGACAATTCTTGTGAGACATAAAAGATCCACTGTCGTTGGGTCTGATAGGAAGATACAGTTGTATGTCATCAGCATAAAAATGAAAGTTGACCTTATGCTTCTTAATAATCTGGCCTAAGGGTATCATGTATAATGAGAAAAGAATGGGCCCTAATATGAACCCTTGTGGAACACCACACTTCACATCAGCTGAGGAGGAAAAGGAGCTGCCCATGTTTACAGACAAAGTCCTTTTTTCCAAAAAGGACCTAAAGCACCTCAGGGCCACACCCTGTAACCCCACCCACTCATTTAAATGACCAATAAGTATGCTATGATCAATTGTGTCAAAAGCAGAGCTTAGATCCAATAACATAAGGATGGCACAATTTCCAGAATCAACAGACAGTAAAAGGTCATTTGTCACATTAGGCAGGGCAGATTCAGTTCTGTGCATAGCCTTAAAGCCAGACTGAAATATCTCAAAAACACTATTATAACTTTAAAATGGTAAAATCTGAGAGTACACAACCTTTTCAAGTAATTTAGCTAAGAATGGCAATTTGGAAATTGGACGATAGTTACTAACCATTGTAGCAAGGTTTTGCTTTTTAAGCACAGGAGTCACTACAGCATGTTTGAAAACTGCAGGAACTATACCAGTAGCTAGAGAGCTATTAATGATGTTTAAGATAGACTGTCCTACAACCTAAAACGTTGCTTTAATCAGCTGTGGGGGCATAACATCAAGTGGTGTGGTTGTCAGCTTTATGTTCAGCAATAAATCTCTGCCATAGAAACAATTTCAAACTCTCTAAAAACACCTTTGCATGATGTAGGAAGAGTACAATCTAGAAGCATTTAAGAAATAAGAGACCTAGAAGTCTCAGTCTTACCAATAAAAAAGTTTTAAAATTCTTCACAACGGCCAGGCCCTAATCCAGGTGCAGGTTTAAGTAAAGTATTAATAGTGCTGAACAAAACTTTAAGTCTTTTTCAGTTTTTGGCAATTATATTTGAAAAGTATTCCCTAGAACAGTTAACTGTCATTTAAGCAACTCTGGAAAACAAGGACGAATTTAATCGCTGCACCTGACTGACGATATAAGGTCGTCCTGTTGTGTGTGCTTTCCATTCTGACTCGTGCTGTTGTGTTGGTAGTGTGCTTTGCTAGTTAAGTATACCAAAGAGATCAAAAAGCAATTCAAGCAGTTGGAGGAGTAGGAGAGGGGTCACACTGTAGGGCTCTGGGAAGCGGGATGGTATTATCAATTTGCACCATGCTGGTTGTGTGGATACTTCCATAGCACGCTGTTGGCGGGAGTGGAGAGTAGGCATGAAGGATCTGGGAGACCTACATGAGCGAACAAGAGAGAGAATACCAGCACCATTAAATGCATACAGACTGCATGAGGTGCACCTCTTTGACTCTGATTCTAAATCAGTACAAGACTAATTCTGTAGACTGGAAGTGACATCATCAGCTCTCGGCCCAGTCAGCTCCATAGTTTCATCTGCTCAAGCTAAAGTTCCATTCATCACTACAGCTAATGAGTCTCTATCTGCAGAGCTGCTCTGATCCTCACAAGGCCTGTCGGAGCAGCACTGCTGTGCTAGGATCTGATTCTGAGACTGAATCAAACGCAAACCGTTATAACGGCTGTCCTTAACACCACGTCATCATCGCCAAAGACTGCAGTGGTGTCGTGCCAGACTGTCATGGAGTGACTCAGAATGGCAGCAGGTCATCTTCAGTGATGACTCCCGCTTTTGTCTTGGTGGAGACGACTAACGAATCTGTGTGTGGAGGCACTGTGCACAGCGCCAAGATGAACGTCCAGAAGACCTGGTGTCACTCCACCTTCAACCCTTACCTCACCATCTGCAGGAACTGTGTGAGGATATTCAAGCTGCATGGGATGAATTATCACAGGACACCATTAAGAACCTCGACAGCTCCATACCAAGAAGTCTGGCATGTTAAGTTAGCCTGACGCCATACTGAGAGACACTACTTCTGTATGTGTAGCTCAATAAATATTGATCATATCAGTCTAAACTCACCTTTATCTTCCTTCCCAACAGCACTGCACTCCCACACCTTCTTCTGGGTGCAACTGTTCTTCTGATGATGAGTGTACATGTTGACATGTTCAATGTACTAAACATTTAAAGCAGTGACATAAACCACAGTGTTTTGTCATATATGTTCACACAGGCTGATCCCTCTCAGAATGACTCTCACTGTTCACCTGTTGGTTCTGCTCTTCATCTCTGGTGAGTCAGAGCTGTTACTTCTCACCACCATGCAAACTGCACCCCTCACAGTTATACTGACATAGTTATAGTAACAGCATTAGCTCAGATCAGTACAGCTGATCACTCCAGCCTGAGCTGAGGTGAAGACTTTATTCAGCATTGTACAGACTGAAGCCCACAGAGTAACAATCCACACATCTCTGTGTTCTGTGTTGTAGGAGTTGTGGCAGAGCATGAGCCGGGTGTGAACTGCAGCTCTACATCTCTTTGTGCATTAAGGGGGACTATAGTGAACGTTAGCTGCACTAATAGATATATAGAAAAGCACCAAACCAAATACTCTTTCTGGACCAAACAGTGGTCTGCAAATGACACAAAACTCCCCAGTCTGTTAGATGATCCAGTGTACAAAGTTCAGAACTACATAGAAAAACGGCACAACTGCACTCTCAGACTGAAGAACGATAGAGACGGGGATAAAAGTAAATGCTACTTCACATTTACAACACACAGATCTGGAAGAAGATATCAAGGTACAGGTGGAGTTGATCTTTCAGTCACAGGTGAGCTCCAGGTGTTTAACAGTGTCGTATTAGCGGTAGATCATTAACTGTAGTACATTAGTCAGAGTCGATCAGCACACTGAGGATTTTAACAGCGCCGTATTAGCGGTAGATCATTAACTGTAGTACATTAGTCAGAGTCGATCAGCACACTGAGGTGTTTAACAGCGCCGTATTAGCGGTAGATCATTAACTGTAGTACATTAGTCAGAGTCGATCAGCACACTGAGGTGTTTAACAGCACCGTATTAGCGGTAGATCATTAACTGTAGTACATTAGTCAGAGTCGATCAGCACACTGAGGTGTTTAACAGCGCCGTATTAGCGGTAGATCATTAACTAGCAGTTAGTCATCGATCAGCACTGTACGTTTACACACCGTATTAGCGGTAGTCAGAGTAGATCAGCACACTGATCGGAGTGTTTTAACAGCGCCGTGTTTAGCGTAGATCATTAACTGTAAGTACAGTAGTCCAGAGTCCGATTTCAGCACACTGAGGCGTTTAACAGAGGTGTTGATTTAACAGGCACATTACCAGAGTGATCAGCACATTGTTTAACAGCGCTGTAATAGCTGGTAGCATCATAACTGTAGTACATTAGTCAGAGTACGATCAGCCAACACTGAGGCGGTTAACGCACGCCGTATTAGCGGTAGATCATTAACTGTGGTACTATTAGCAGCAGTCGATCAGTTCCTGAGGCGTTTTTAAGCAGACCGTATTAGCCGGTAGATCATTAACTGACGTACATTAGTCATGTATCAGCACATTTTAACCAGCCGCCTCATTTAACTGTAGTACATTAGTCAGGAGTCGATCAGCACACTTGAGGTGTTTAACAGCGCACCGTATTAGCGGTAGATCATTAACTGCTAGTACATTAGTCATGCAGTCGATCAGCACACTTGAGGTGTTTAACAGCGCCCGTATTAGCTGTTTTCAACCACATTTAAATGGTAGATCCATTAACTGTAGTCCATTAGTCAGAGGTCGATCAGCACACTGATTGGTGTTTAACAGCGCCGGAGTGCATTAGCGGTAACTTAGATCATTAACTGTAGTCGAATAGCAGAGGTGTTTTAACAGCACCGTATCAGCAGGATGCTGTAGTATCACACCCTTCAGAGGATGCTTGCGGAAATAACTGCTATCCTAACTGACCCAACTCTAAACCAGGCCTTTCAGTCAATTAATTTAAATAAAATAATATTTTTAAATTATGGCTAAATAATCCACCCTTAGTTCTCCACCAGGTAAGTATGTTCCTCCTGTTCTCAGATCTACAGGTGGAGGTTCCTGAGAGAGTGATGGAGGGAGGTAAAGTCACTCTCACATGTAACACCACCTGCAGTTTGACTGTCAGACCAACATTCACCTGGTACAGAGATGGACGTTATTTATCCTCCAGTACTGACCAACTCCTCCACCTGCAGCCGGTCAGCAGGGAGGATGCAGGCAGGTATCACTGTTCTGCCCAGGATCGGAACTCTACTGGGGTTACTCTTAATGTCAGATGTAAGTACATATCGATTTATTCAGCCTCAGAAAACTGAGAGTTCATGCTGGACTGTACCTACAGTAACTAGCTCTGCCTGAAGTTAATGATGGGTATCAGAACATACACATGATGTAGTTCTACAGGACTAAACATGCTTATTCAAACAGAAAGGCACTTTCATGGAGTCTACAGGGGGAGTCTTTGCATTACCCGAAGGTAGGCAACTGTCTAGGGGCCCGATGAACCAAGGGTCCCATGACAATGCACTTTAATGAAGCATCCCAGATTTCTGCAAATGCACAAATCAAAATAAAAAATTGCTGTGATGTTTTATTGATTGTCTTTATCAGTCAGAGACACAACGCAAACACTGTTCATTTACCTTCAGTGTTCAGCACTCTCCGAATTTCTCTCCAGATTGCTTTCTTTCTTTAACATTCTCATAATATTTCTGTATATATATCCTTCCTTTCTTTCACGTAATGGAAAAAGTTTACATAAAAATGGCGCTTGTTATTACATCTTGCACTGCTGCTCCGCTGCTACAGACAGCTGCGTTAGCTGTAATGTGTTCTGAGTTTGTTGTTGCCGCTCACACCACTTCCTGTTAGAACACAGTGATAGAGTTTGTCGTTACACTCCCAAAGCTAGCAAAGCCTGAGCTCTGGCTCAGCATACTGTATGTAATGTTAGTGTAAATCCAGTGGTGGGTAATTACTCAAAACACACAGTCCATTCATGTTACTAATTACCTTTCTCAAGCTGTACTGGAATTACATTACTGTACTAAAATGTCTATACATATACTAACTGTGGGGCAGTTGTGGGCTAGAGGATAGGGAACTAACCTTGTGACTGGAGGGTTGCTGGGTTCATTCCCTGAACTGACAGGACGTGAGTGACGTGTCCTTGAGCAGGGCACTTAACCCCCAGCTGTTCCCTGGCGCCATGGATAGGGCTGTCCACCGCTCCGGGCAAGTGTGGTCACTTCCCCCTAGTATGTGCATGTGAATATAGTGAAATACTCTGAAGCTGTATCTCTGAATGTTCTGTGTGAGTATGTTCTCTGTTTTGTAGCAGTTCTCTGTTCTAGATCTGTAGTGTCCTGTGAGGACTCGATCACTCACTGCTGGTGTCCTCTCATTTCTAGATCCTCCAAAGAGCGTCTCAGTGTCCATCAGTCCCTCTGGTGAAATATTGGGGGGCAGTTCAGTGACTCTGACCTGCAGCAGTGATGCAAACCCACCTGTGCAGAGCTACACCTGGTTTAAAGAAGGTGGAGATTCACCTGTAGGATCCGGATCCAGCTACAGTCCTCTGCAGAACGGATCCTACAACTGTGTGGCTCAGAATGAATACGGATCTCAGAAATCAGCTGCAGTGACCGTCACTGTAAAAGGTATATACGTCTAAAGATGCTCTACTGTGTTTATGAATGAATATTAGACGCTGACTGAACTTTCATGGTGGGATCTGGTTTTCTGTCTATGTGTCTCCAGCAGGAAGCTCCACAGTTCTGTATGTGGTGGTTGGAGTTGGGCTCTGTGGAGTAGCTGCTGTTACTGCTGTTATGTTATTGATACGGTAAGACTGTTTTCATGTCCTCGTGTATTTGTGTAGTGTGAGTGAATGTGCATAGTAAGACTAAACCCATACAGTACTGAAAACAGTTTAACTGTATATTTAATGACCATTTATTTTAAATGAATCGTTTTATCTAAACAGATTACAAGAAATTACAGACACGTTTTATAGCAGTGTAATGTTGTATAATAATAAATCACCCTGATAAAACATCAAGTCTTTCTAAAAGGAGGAAGAGGAAGAAGAGAACGACAGAGCAACCTGACTGCCTGGTGAGCTATTATTAAAATGAAGCAGAACTGCATAATTTACTGCTTGTGCTGGTGGAACAGATCACTGTCACAGACAGCATTATAAACTATAAACAATTATAAACTCATGTTTTCACAAAGTCAGACCTTTATGACAAAGAGCACTGTAAGCACTACACTTGCAGAAAAACAATGACAATGATATTTCTTACATTTGGGTGTCAGGAAAGAAAGACTTGAGCGTGACACGCGCAGAGATAAAAGTCAGATGGGTTTTATTAAACAGATCGATGCTCGAGCACACCAGCAAAAAACAAGCAAGCATAACACAGGGGCAATACAGGGCCATAAACAGAGAGACAGACAGCAGTCGAAAACCAGGATATCAGACAGACCAGCAGACAAATCCAATAAGAGTAATCCAAGAGAGTAACCAGGCAAGCAGAAGGAGAGTCAAAAACTGGAGAGGCAAACAGTCAGGCAACCAGAACAAAGGGAGAGTCAAAGAGAGGAAGTAAAGGGAGTCAGAACCAGAGAGAGCAGGAGATAAAGGCAGGAGAAATCGCTCGGTGATGCACACTGGTGCAGAGTGTGTGTTTGTGTGGGATTTAAAAGCAGCATGGTGAACGAGCAGCAGCTGTGTGCATCAGTACTCTGGTGAGGTGGAGGGTGAGAATGAGGTGTGATTGGGTGACTGGGAACATGTGAGGGTGACGTCATTGGGTAGTGTACGCTGATGAGATACCATGTATTATATGAAATAAACTAAATACAAACTCAGCTCAAAAGCAGTCACACCAGTGAGTTCTCTAAGGTTCATCAGCTACATGGTCATATCTACACAAGCACTGCAAAAACATGACTGCCAGTTGCTGTGTTACTGTGGGTCTTCAAGACTAAATATTAAAAAAGATCTACAAACTGCTCATGTCCTGTAACCCTGTAACCCTCCTCCGTCCAGGATGTTGACCCCAATGCTAAGGACGACACATACACAGCTCTTCAGCCCATGTCCAGATCTGATGATGTGTACAACACACTTTCAGTAAGTGTCTCTTTTTAAACTCAGTTAATTCACACAAAAATAATCCAAACACGGATTTCCAGCTTAATTACATAATAAACTCATCATAAAAATAGATAATCATCTGATTCATCATTATTTACACTGATAATAAGTAGCACAGTAAATGTAAATAAAATATTAATATCTACAGATATATAAAATCTGATTTATTAACATGAAATCTATATTGTCTGAGTAATAATGAACA
Organism: Prochilodus magdalenae; assembly: GCA_024036415.1. Classification (NCBI taxonomy): domain Eukaryota; kingdom Metazoa; phylum Chordata; class Actinopteri; order Characiformes; family Prochilodontidae; genus Prochilodus; species Prochilodus magdalenae. Next base: position 103,962 of record JAMWET010004262.1, on the reverse strand, counting down.
GTTTCCGGTTATATGAGTAAGTGTCCTCTAATATTGGTTAGTGTTGTATTGATATGGGGGTATGAACTCTCAGTGTGTGTGTTGGTGGGGTTGGTTGTGACAGTGTGTGGAGGCTGTGATGTAGTCTGTTTGGCTCTCACTGTGGGATATTTATATACTTCACAGTGCTGTTAGATTACAGCCACCATGTACAGTGTTAATGTAAGTGTTGGTCAGTAAGAACTCAAACTGCTCGTGTTCTGTAACCCTCCTCTGTACAGGATGTTGACCCTAATGCTAAGGACGACACTTACACAGCTCTAGACCCCAGGTCCAGATCCCCTGATGATGTGTACAACACACTCACAGTAAGAGTCTCTTTATAAACACAGATCAGTCAGACATTCAGATCCATAAAGCATTCCTACAGAACCCACATTCTTTCTTTTCATTCTCTCTTCTGATGATCTGTACACAGATACGGGTTGGTGCTAATTCACTGTGTTTATTTTTTCTTTCAGACTGTGAACAAGAAACTCTGACCATCAGCATGGTAATCACTCCGATTCTACAGATCCACCCAATTAAGTGTGAGGAGAGAGAGAGAGAGAGAGAGAGAGAGAGAGAGAGGTGTAACTGTGGTGGCTGAGTAATGTGTGTTCAGTGTCTAGTTAATTATAATATTATCGTTCAGGCCTGTGAACTGAGTTCTGTATTCAGTAAAACTCACAGCAAGTGTAATCAGAGCTTACTTCTCCACACATCATTAAAGAGCTGGTTTAGACTCATCACTGATCAGCAGCACTGATTACATCATATTATTATTAATAAGCTGCTGAACCGTATATTTAATAATACATTCTAATTACCTGCTAAACTCTCTCAAATAACATGTCCTACATGGTTCTGGTCTTGGAGACCTGTAGAACTGAGGGTGAAAGCTTTAATATGTGTAGAACCATTACTTTGTTTAGAACCAGATAAAGGTTCTTCATATTTTATTTACACACCCACCTTTCTAAAGGAGTGGTTCTCAGGGTCCCTCACATGAGGGAAAGACATGCTGATAATAAATTTGTAATATTAAATAATAAATAGATAATAATCTGTGGTTTATATTTATTACCTTAATATTCAAAGTTTAAATAACTCAGCATGTCAGGTTGACCAGGTTACTTTCATTATTTAGGTTTAAAAGCTAACATCATTTTTACAGTGTGTGTCATTGTGCCGAGTTGGAATGGGGATCATCTGGTGGACCCTGAGGACCAGTTTGAGAACCACTGCTTTAAATAACCACTAAAAGTTTCAGAGCTATTTCATTTGGTTTATTATTGTTCAGATTCTATATGTTTGTATTAATAATTAACCCCAATTTCTGCAGGTCTTTTCTACTGTGTGTTGTGTTGATTGTAGGTTTGTTATTTACAGTAAAGGATCTTCTAAATGAATTCATAGATGTCTGTCTTATTTCCTTTCTAACTAACTTCAGCTGATCAAAAGATTTCCCACATACACCTTTACCCAGCACTGTAGAAGTTACCTAATGGAATTTTAATATACTCATGAATTAAAATAACAGTGTTGGTAACTGAAATATGAACGAGAAGAGAAGAAAGGGGATAAAGTGTCAGGTGAACTGCTACAGGGTTCTAGATAGGCCTTAAAGTACTTACAATGTGGATGTAATTATAACTACATGCCTCTAGATGGCAGCACAGACCAGCAGATGATGATGTACCAGCTCTGACCTCATCATGAAGAGTTCATTAGTGTTTAGGGAAGAGTAAAATGTTGGTAATGTGATTATGGGCTGGTTTCTCAGATCTGGATTAAGCCTAGTCTCAGACTAAATGCTAAGTGCTAATGTTGAATATCTATTATAAACTCTTTTTAGTCTAGGACTTGGTTTAAATTGAGTCTGGGAAACTGAACCCATAAACCTAAGAACAGCTACTAATCATTTACACTCTACTGAACACGTATGAGTTAAGCTTGATAGAGAGCTTGTATGCTGGGCTGTTTGACTCCCTGCTTCTTCCTGACTCTAAATCTGTATGAGGCTAATTCTGTACTGACAGTACACAGGAACTGACATCATCAGCTCTGAGTACTGCTCTTGTAGTGTTTCTGTGTTTAAATGTTGATCAGAATCTGATTGTGTTCAGTCCACTGTGGATCAGCTCTATGTTAAGCTAAAGCTAATGCTAAGCTCTATTTACCACTACAGCTAATGAGTCTGTATCTGCAGAGCTGCTCTGATCTCCATTAGACCTGTCGGAGCAGCACTGCTGTGCTAGGATCTGATTCTGAGACTGGAGTATAAGAGGAGGAATCTGATCCTGAAGCAGCTCTGAGAGGTCATGAGCAGCACATTTGCTGCAGGCAGAGTGAATAGCCGAGTGTGCTGAGCAGTCAATGAAGAATGATTTACTGGAAGTCCCACACGAGTGAACCAGTTCATCATCAGCATTAATGCTGGTCTCTGGAAGTAGGAGCCCACCACCATCTTTATCTTCCTCAGGTACTGATGCTAATAATCCACATATGCTGTGTGTGCTGTGGTACGTTATTAGCATTAGCATGCAGAAACTGAGCAGTGTTATCTGATCATGCTAATGAGTTGTGGTCTGAGAGTTCAGAAAAAGAGGAAGTTGTAATATTAGAAAATGGAGCTGCTGGTCACTTAATGTCTCCAACACTGTGTACTGCAAACTGTCAAAAGTCATTCGTGCGATTATGAATATTCAGCAGTATGTGTATATAGTAAAATACACATTATAGAGAAATATTGTTGGACGTGTTTAATATTTCAGTTTTTATGATAATTAAAGAGTGTGTTTATCTGAAGAATGAGTGACCGAATGATTTAAGAAGAACAAAAAGAACAATCTTATGAGAACCCAGAACTGAGACCACATTTAGGCTGACTGTTTAAACTGATGAAGCTGCTTCTGCTCTCCGCATTTGTTTTTTGGCATTCTGTCTCTCCGCCTGCTGAGGCTTCCAACATTCCTTGGTACTGTGTGGCCTGTCCATGCATTGCACTAGCTGCTAAGACCTAATGAGACCTTTAGCTGTGATACTTGGAGATTCTTTGGCCGTTCTAACCACCCCATCCTCATTGTTGTGCATGGGGTCATTATAGACACGCATGCTCTCCAGTCTTCTTGATTATTGCACTGATAGTGAAAATTGACGCTTTGAACTGTTTGACCTTTAACCCCAGTGAAACAGGAAGTCATGACAGGTCATTAAAGTGTTCCGGAAAATCGAAATGATGAATATGCTAGGCTTGTGGTGTGTTTGGTCCATATAAGTTCCACTGTGATGTGAACACTGAGGACATTGAAGACGCTGACCCTCTACTGTAGCCCCATTGATGGTGATGGGGGAGTAAGTTTGTCTCTTACAGTAAAGACTCGTCTACATTACCTCTCTTCTGACTAATTTCAGCTTATCCACATGTTTATGTTGTTCTTCCTGCTACACCATAATCAAGACTGTAAAAGTGAGTTATTTATAGATTTAATACATTTATTAATAAACAGCAGCAGTACTGATGATAAATAACTGAAATGTGAGGGAATAGAAGGGAAAGTGAGCTCCAGACGTTAGTCAGTCAGTCATGGGCCTGTAGATATGAACTACATTCCTCTAGATGGCAGTACAAGCCAACAGACGTAGACAAACTAACTCTGACATCATCACCACAAAGGCTCCTAGATGGGTTTCCTGAGTGTGATCTGAGAGGTCAGAGGTCGGGGAGCTCCAGTGTAAGGAAGCTGCTGGTCTCTGTCAATAGAAAACAAGCAGGAAAATGAAAAGTGATTGATTACTTTTTAACACACTCATTAATATTCCTCAAAATGGACTATACAGAGCATCCCATAATGCAGTGCAGTAAAACTACACAGGGATAGTAAAGCTAAAACATTATGGTGGGTATTGGGACTGGTTTGGTTTGGTTGGGGTTACATGTCTTGGGGTTTTGTGATTGGAGTCAACACCACCCGGTATTCAAAGTCCTATGTTGACTGGCTAGTCCAATGCTGACTGACTGCTAATCCACTTATCATAGCAGTGCTCACGCTAGCTTCAATATCAACAAAATGTATAACAGTTCTTCTGCTGCGAAATACGGTATCGGTCTGCCCTCCGGCAGATCAGGAATCAATATCGAACTCAACAACAGCTGACATTAGATCGTGTTCACTTGTACAATGTTGTTTATGCATCACTTCTTTTACCCAGCTCTGTTTTGGCTGTCATCATACCCAGAAATTGTACTGTGGCATTCTACCTCTAGATGGCTTTCAGGTGAAACATTGGAGGGCAGTTTAGTTCACCTGTGCAGAGCTACACCTGGTTTAAAGAAGTTGTAGACTCACCTGTAGGATATAATGCTGAAGCTGATCTAAAGTAATCAACCAAACATTTCAGGTTCTTAGTCAGGCATTAATTCTGAATGCAGGAAGAAGAAGGATGTAGGAACGTAATCACCAGCTAAAGACTGCACAATGTTCTCTTTTGAACAAGCTCTTGACCCGTATTGGCCTCCTGTTATCTATTTATTCTTTGTTCATGTTGCTTCACCAGCGAGTTGGGAATTTATCCTCTGTAGATTGAATATTCTCCCACAGTTCCTGCAGATGGTGCAGTAGGGGTGGAGGTGGAGTGACCCCAGGCCTTCTGGACATGTGATGTTTGAGAACAAAGAGTAAATCTTGGTGTTGACCATGGTGCCTCCACACACTGATTCGTTGGTGGTCTCCACCAAGACAAAAGCAGAACTCGTCATTGCCATTCTAAGTGACTCCATAACAGTCTTGCACAACATTGCAGTCTTTGGTGACGTGGTGTTAAGAACAGCCATTGTAATTGTCTGTGTGCATGTAGTGCTGCATCATACAGTCGTCAACATGATGACTAATGGAGGACATCACTGCTCACTGAATGTCCACGCTCGTGGTGGTTGAATCATTCAGGTACAGCGAGAAGGCCTGTCCTTACTTATGTCACATGTGCATCTCATGTCTCACAATGCCAAACCCAACCACCAGCTTTCATTCCTGTGGGTTGGGTACAACTGTTCTTTTGATGATGAGTGTAATAACCCTCTTCTCCTTTCTCGTATTGTATAAGCCTGTGACTAATTCTGCAGTCCATGCAGAGGAAGCGAGAGTGCTGGACTAAATTGCGCTTAGAGTTAAATTTAAGTAGAGTTAAATGTTCATCAGAATTCCATTCTGTCCAGTTAACTGTGAGTCTGTTAAATATGGTAAATATGTTTTGCTAAAGCAAATGTAGCTGCTGCAGTACTGCCACACTGGGGGAAACACAATCTCACATCTGCCTCTTAAATATTCTTGAAGCTGGAGTAGAAATACAACTTTAACTAAACTCATAAGTGCTACCGTCTGCAGTTCACTCGAAGAGAGGAAGGAAGGACTGAGTGTGTGAAAAAGGAAGACTGAAAGAGTCAGTAGTAGACTTTGACGGGTTAGCTGTAAAGGCTCTTCCTGTTCTCTGCGCTCGTTCTTTTGGTTCTGGAGATGAAAGTGTCTTATTAAAGGTAGGAAAATACTCTTACTGCTTTTGGAGTCAGTAAATTCTAGGTGAACTGAACTCTGTAATGTCTGTAGGTAAACAAGTATCTGACCGTTGGTATCTTGTGGTGACATTTACTATAGAATTGTAGAAATGTCTAGAACTCTATAGTATGTGCTCTGTTAGGCTCTGTAAGGGATCTGGTCTGATCTCATGGCTTCCCTGATCTCATGGCTTCCCCCTCTAACACATATGGATTAAAATACATTCTAGGCTGAAAATATTTCACCAGACTATCATAACCCAACGTGTCGGACATGAGGCCACCACTGTGAACAGTTGAGTCTTCAGTTTCCTCTAGAACTACACATTTCCCAACAAAGCACTGTTCAGTCTTAAACTGATTAGGATTATTGTCGTTGTGAAATGTTATATGGTGTGATTGGTGACCTCCATTCTTTGGAAGTCTGTGGTCATGTCCATAACGGGCATACATATTTGTAAACTCTGTTATTATATCTCTGTATATTATACACAGAGATGGTTTTGTATTCATATCAGTGTTGTATTTCTTGACTGCTGGTCCTTTTGTTGTTAATAGTTGACTGGGGGGCGTGGCCATGCGATGTGGCTCTCAGGATGTCACACACTGCTGGCTAAAAAAGACACTTATTGTTGAATGTATTGTTGTTGCTCATGTTGTTGTTGTTGTTATTGTTGTAGGTGTGTTATTTAGTGTAAATTGTGTCTGAGGAGGGCGGGGTTTGTGTGTCTTACCCTGCCCTCTGTTTGGTTTTGGAGCTGAGGAGCATTAACCTATACACACAGTGTTTTCTAAATCTGCTCCTATGCTAACACTACAGTGCGCTGCAAGACCAGCTTTAAATATCATTTAGAGAGATATGAACACCTCTCAGTGGTATTTCTATTTTTCATATCACTTCTCAGGTAATAACACACACAGGCCTAAAATAAACCCAATGTCCTGAAGAACAATAGTAGAATAACATGCCTTATAAAGAACTTCAACTTTCAATACTGCAAAAATAGTCGCATGCACTGTCAGCAAAACTTCTCATTTCTCTGGCTCGATCTCCTTTCTCTCTGGGTTCCCCCTTAAAAATGAAAGTAGGTTCTCTAGAGGCGGCTGAACCAGCTGCTGTACAGCGGGCACAGAAGTAAGAATATTTATTTCTCGGTCTGTTAATTTAAAAGCTGATTAAATGGAGGTTAAAAAGTATGTTTGGTTGGTTGATGAAGTATTTAGAAACAGTCCCACCAGTATTAGCCACATTGTGAGTGAAAAGGTCATAGTGTTGGTAGATGACCTTTATAAAGGCAGATGGTTGCTATGGTATTTCAGGTGTTTGCTGTGGTGTTACTAGGTGGTTGCTAAGGTGCTGATAGGCAGTTACTGTGACATCCCAGTGTTTACTAGGTGTTGCTCAAAATGAATGGGTGTCTAAGGGAGGAACGAGGGATGAATAACTGACACACAGTGGAGTGAGAGTCAGTATGACTGTGGATTAGAGGTAGGGAATCTGTCCTGAGTGAGTACTGGTGCGGGCGTGATCTCCATCACTTTCAGGACTAGTTAATAGACAAAAGATGTGTACCAAGAAGAAGAGGAAGAAGAATATACTGCTAACAGTGGTGTCACTCATTGTGTAATCACTGATCAAGCAGGAAACATGCTTATTGATTTTGGAATTGAGCAGACGGTCCTGTCCGTTCAACCAGTCAGAGCAACTTTCTACAAACTATCCCCTGGAGCCCCGCAATTTCACTCACGCAAATTATTACTTCCTGTGTTGTGGATCTTTAATGCAGCAGAAACCGTAATTATGAGACGTTTAAGCGTCAAACTCCTGTGTACTGTGTACTTATGGAATGTTTAATAGTACAGTTGGTAATGGTGGAAAGTAATGTATTAGATTTATTCTGCTTATAATGTTTGAATATGAAAGCATATCTGTAACAAAATTACAATAAGAGTAATACACAAATTGGCAATACATGTGTATAGCATATAATGAAAGGTACATCGGCACCTGGGTACAGGGTAGAGATATACTTGCTGCTAGCTACTAATTTGTGTACACAATGTAATTGCGTATCCTGCCCCTGTTTGGTGCGTTGGTTGTGCACGTCTTCAGAAATAAATGGTACACTAGGGGGCAGTGCAGACACTTGGTGGCTTCAAAACAGAGCAGAGTTAATAAGAAATGCCGTGTGATTGTAAAAATGGGTCATTGCCGCTGCACAGTGACTAATATGCTCGTTAGAGCTGCTGAGAGATCTCACTGTAAAAGTCAATATGGAAACAAATCCAATATCATTATGTCCATGCATAATGAGGAAGATTCTGGATGAACTGAGTGGCCTGCCTTCTAGTGGAAGTCTCCAGTAACATGTGTAGCACATCGACAGGCAAATTAACTTCATGTGAGTCAGTTTAAGGGTCTGATGGCTGCTTCATGTGGGTCAGTTTAGGAGTGGGATGCTGCTTCATGTGGGTCAGTTTAGGAGTGTGATATCTGCTTCATGTGGGTCAGTTTAGGAGTGGGATGCTGCTTCATGTGGGTCAGTTTAGGAGTGTGATGCTGCTTCATGTGGGTCAGTTTAGGAGTGTGATGCTGCTTCATGTGGGTCAGTTTAGGAGTGGGATGCTGCTTCATGTGGGTCAGTTTAGGAGTGTGATATCTGCTTCATGTGGGTCAGTTTAGGAGTGTGATGGCTGCTTCATGTGGATCAGTTTAGGAGTGGGATGGCTGCTTCATGTGGGTCAGTTTAGGAGTGTAAATGCTGCTGTGTAGACATGGTCTTTGTCAGGATTCATGTGCAGGAAACTGAGCATGTACACTTTCAGCTCTCCACTGGTGTTACAAGTACAAGTCTTTATTCTGGTCCTCTGTTCCATGTGGAACTCCAGTGATTTACCCTGAAACCTAGAATGACCATGAGAGACACAGGAGTGAATAATTTCTGCAGTTTGATAATTACTATCCATAAATGTCGTAAGCAAACACTTTCTTCCAAAGGGAGGTCTGATTCCAGGGCGTTGGATATGAGTACAGGCCTGATAAAAATCTGAACAGGAGATAGCATCTGGATAGTGAAGCTGAAAAGATTAGATCAGAGACTTTTATTACAATTAAAATAGCATGTGTGATACATATATAATGTATATCCATCCAGGTTGCCATGGTGACCTCACTGAGCTGTACTGTTCCCCTGGTTTTTCTGCTCTTCATCTTAGGTGAGTTAAGAGTTCTTACTGCTAATCTGTGTTGAAATGAGCTCATTCTTCATATCATCTGAAATAAACATAAATTATGATCTGAAACTGAGACTTTATTCTGTATCTCTGTGTTTGTGTTGCAGGAGTTGTTGCCCAGGATGGGTTGACTGTAACGTACCTCTCTCCGTCATACTGTGTTCTAAAGGATGATTCAGTGTACATGTACTGCACTTACACATATCCAAGTAATCACACGGTCCTAAAAGCTTTCTGGACTAAAGAGCCGATTACATCTCGTTCAGAACCTCCTGATCTGTTAGCTGATCCAGAGTACAAAGACAGGTTTCAGGACTACGGAGATAAACATGGAGACTGCTCTTTCAGACTGAAGAATGTGAGAGAAAAGGACCAAAGTAAATACTACTTCACAGTTACAACAGACCCACCTGGAGGAAGGTATCAAGGTGAAGGTGGAGTTGATCTTTCAGTCACAGGTGAGCTCCATCAGCAGATATACTACATTGTACTTCATTCACTGGTGTTAATGGTGGTTAAGCAGAGGACTAGACAAAATTACACTTATCCTCACCTGTGTTCCACATACAGCTCAATATGCTTATTTTTCCTTCTTTCGTTAGTCTTTATAAACTAGTTTATTAAACCATTTTCTCTAAAGTAAAGATTTATTCTGATGATGGAGGCATTGGCTGACCTTGCCTTTCTTTTAGCTCTGTATGTTTCTACACTGTATTTCCAAAGGTATTCTCTTGTCTGTCTTTACACGCATGTGAACTTGAGTGTCATCCCATTCTTAATTCATAGAGGTTAATATAATGCTGGCTCACCCTTAACAGCTATAACAGCCTCAATTCTCAAAATTGCCTCAAAACTCCACTCTAATTCATCCCAAAGGTGTTCTATCGGGTTGAGGTCAGGACTCTGTGCAGGCCAGTCCAGTTCCTCAACACCAAACACGCTTATCCCGCTCATCTGTCTCTATGGAGCTTGTTTTGTGCACTGGTGTGCAGTCATGTTAGAATAGGAAGGGGCCATCCTCACACTGTTCCCACAAAGATGGGAGCATGAAAATGTTCAGAGTCTCTTGGTCTGCTGAAACATTTAGAGTTCCTTTCACTGGAACTAAGGGGCTGAGCCCAACTCCTGAACACAGCACATCATAATCCCTCCTCCACCAAATTTTACACTTGGCACAATGCAGTCAGACAGTACCGTTCTCCTGACAACTGCCAAACACAGACTCATCCAGCGGATTGCCAGACGGAGAAGCGTGAATCCTCACTCCAGAGGACCTCTCCACTGCTCTCCACTGACTCTATACTACTGAATTCAGAGCTTTGCATTACGCTTGGTGATGTAAAGTTTGGAAGAAGCTGCTCAGAAGCTGCTGGTAGTCTGTAGCGATTAACTCAGGTTAAGGTGGCGACCTCTGTGCACTATGCGCCTCAGCATCTGCTGGCCAGGCTTTGTTGTTGTTGTCTGTCCCATTTGGTTCCGTTTTGTCATTAAGAGTTGACTGTGGAATATTTAGTAGCAAAGAAATTTAATGACTGATCACGAATTCACTCAGCTCCTCAGAGTGATCATTAACGTGTGTAGCAGTTTGCATGCCTAAGTGCTTGATTTTATACACCTGTGGTATAGAAATCATTGGAACACCTGAATTCAATTATTTGGAGGGGTGAGTGAATACTTTTGGCAATAAAGTGTACATGTTTCTACTAACAATAATACTGACAATTAACCCAAACACAAGGAGTCCCTGAGTGACCTATACCAAACAGCCTGGATGCAGTCACATGACAGTTGGTGAATATATGACCTGATTTAGAAAATGGCGATGTGCTTGGCTAGTGCAGTTAGAGGCGAAAAGGTTTCAACCCATTTAAGAGCTCTAATGTTTTGATAACTTGTTATATATTCCATATACCCATATTTTATATTACATATACTCATATTCTATATTACATATACCCAGATTCTATATTACATATACCCATATTCTATATTACACATACCCATATTCTATATAACATATACCCATATTCTATATTACATATACCCATATTCTATATTACACACACCCATATTCTATATCACATATACCCATATTCTATATAACATATACCCATATTCTATATTACATATACCCATATTCTATATTACACATACCCATATTCTATATAACATATACCCATATTCTATATTACATATACCCATATTCTATATTACATATACCCATATTCTATATAACATATACCCATATTCTATATTACATATACCCATATTCTATATTACACATACCCATATTCTATATAACATATACCCATATTCTATATTACATATACCCATATTCTATATTACATATACCCATATTCTATATTACACATACCCATATTCTATATTACATATACCCATTCTGACGCCACTTCTAGAACACCATGATGGAATACCAGTTATGAAATTGTTGTTGTTGTGACATATGCTACCAGTATTATGACCCTATAACAGAAGATGCCATGTGACCTCTTTGTCACAATAAGACTGATCTTTTATGATCTGATAACTGACCCTTCATTATTTTCCCTTAAGGGGAAACGGGTCTGGGTTTCTATTAGTTTAATAATAATGAATCATTAAAAAAAGGAATTATTGTATGTTTATGTTAATTTCTCCAATAGATGTTTGGAAGAAATCGTGATCTATCCATTTATATAAAACTGAATGAGGAAGCATTATTTAGAGTCTATGATCTTGGATGAGTTGTGAAGAAACTTATATACTTTGTTTTCTTTTGAAGAAATATGTTTTGTCCCTTTGAATACATGGTAACATTGATCAGTGCTGCCCCTGGATTATTACTCAATTAGGAGAAATGATAAAGAATTAAAAAGATGTACTCAGACATATTCTAACAGATTTACACATGAACTACAATGAGTTCAGGGGATACAAGAATTTTCACAATTACCTTATAATTTCATTTCTTTCTGCAGAAATATTCAGCATATATGTGAGTTACAGTGTGTGTTCCTCCTGTTCTCAGATCTCCAGTTGGAGGTTCCTGAGAGAGTGATAGAGGGAGGTAAAGTCACTCTCACATGTAAAACCACCTGCAGTCTGACAGTCAGACCAACATTCACCTGGTACAGAGATGGACATAATTTATCCACCAGTATTGACCAACTCCACCTGCAGCCGGTCAGGAGGGAGGATGCAGGCAGGTATCACTGTTCTGTACTGGATCAGAAATCTCCTGAGGTCACTCTGAATGTCAGATGTAAGTACAGATTAGTTTTATTCCATCTGAGAAAACAAAGCTGAGGGTTTATGCTGAGCTGATAGTGATTAAATTTCTCTCACAGTAAAGTATATAATCAGTATATGTGTTTCTCAGTGTCACATCATGTACTTATTTCATACTCAGCTGAAATGACCAGTTCTAGAAATGAGCTGCAGTGGAGAAATTAGTCAGCACTTTTTCTTACTGAGTACTGATTCATGGGTAGCACTTTACTTTTCAGATGGGTAATAAGTAGGTAATAATATGGTAATTTTACAGTAACAAATTGTATTTAATTAAATTGTACCTTTAATTAAATGCCAATTTCCTAGTAGTTACTAAATGATAAAAGCAGATCTACTTCATTGATTTTGGGTTAATAACTATAACATTATAGATTCTAACATTGTATAGATGTACTCATTTATAAATCACTCTTAATGTTCATTAAAGACTATAGATAAGCAGATTAAGGAAAAGAAGACTTGCATTTAATATTTAGGAAAGGAACCTATCATTGTGTTTTGTTTATCATTGTGTGCATTACTGCCTTGTTAACACTCACTACAACTTCTGATTTGTTATTTAGTAGCAACTAGGAAATTGGCATTTAATTAATGATTAAATACAGTTAGTTACTGTAAAATTACCATAAAATTATCTACTTATTACCCATCTGTAAAGTGCTACCGAATTATATTCATTTTTAAAAACAAAAATTTCATTGTGATGGTATAATTTGGTGGAGTTTAACCTACAACTGCAATAATCTTCATATGTTGAAGCTAATGTTGGATATACACTGTAAAAAAATGACGTTAATAAGAAAGGCACCTATAAGTGTAATGTCTCTTTCTACCTCTAGATGCCCCAAAGAGCGTCTCAGTGTCCATCAGTCCCTCTGGTGAAATAGTGGAGGGCAGTTCAGTGACTCTGACCTGCAGCAGTGATGCAGACCCACCTGTGAACTGTACCTGGTTTAATGGAACATCATTAGTAGTAAGAGGAGAGACCTACACAGTGCAGAAGATCAGCTCTGTGGACAGTGGAGGATACAGGTGTAGGTGCGGTAATGAACATGGAGAGAAAGACTCTGAAGCTGTATCTCTGAATGTTCTGTGTGAGTATGTTCTGTGTGTTTCAGCAGTTTCATTTTCTGATCCTGTAATGTCCTGTGAGGACGAGATCACTCACTGCTGTTATTATTCAAGTGATGTTTAGTTCACCTGCTGCTGTTCTCTGGTTTCTAGATCCTCCAAGGAGCGTCTCAGTGTCCATCAGTCCCGCTGGTTATATAGTGGAGGGCAGCTCAGTGACTCTGACCTGCAGCAGTGATGCAAACCCACCTGTGCAGAGCTACACCTGGTTTAAAGGAGCATCATTAGTAGCAGAAGGAAAGACCTACACAATGGAGAAGATCAGCTCTGTGGACAGTGGAGGATACAGGTGTAGGTGCAGTAATGAATATGGAGTGAAAGACTCTGAAGCTGTAACTCTGAATGTTCTGTGTAAGTACATGTTTGGGTTATTCTTCTGTTTTTTCTGTTTTTGTTCTGTTTTATAGAAATGAGATTTGTGCTGATTGTTTATTGAATATTTATATTTAGTTATTCAGTTTTTAAATTGCATTCATTCTTTTATTTTAAAAATGTGTTAAAAAGTGTATTTAAAAATATTGTAAGTGAATTAATTACACAGTCATGTAAAGTTTCAGTGGATCTGAGCTCTCCTGAGGGCGCTTTCAATGTCACCTGTATAGATTTTCTCATTCAGACTTTCTATTAAAAAATAATCATGTCAGATAAAGTGCAGATCTATAATCTTTTACTGTGTCTGTGATCATTTTAATGGTACTGAATCTGTCTTTAGATCAACACTCCAACTCAGCTATGATTTAGAAAAGTTTAGAAATTCTCTGTAGTTACTGTAGAAGTGTATACTGATTTAGAGATGAACAGGACAAACGGTCTTTACTGAATTGTTGAGGCATTATAAAACTGAGCACTGACAGTCATAAAGCAGTTTCCTGCTGCTGATCTGTTTTCTCGTTTCTCCTAGATCTCCGAGTGGAGGTTCCTGAGAGAGTGATGGAGGGAAACAATGCCACCCTCACATGTAAAACCAGCTTCAGACTGTCTGATAAACCAACATTCACCTGGTACAGAAATGGACATCCTTTATCCTCCAGTACTGACCAACTCCTACAACTGCAGCCGGTCAGCAGGGAGGATGCAGGCAGGTATCACTGTGCTGTACTGGATCAGAACCTCCGCTCTCCTAATGTCACGCTGAATGTCAGACGTAAGTACAGATTCACTCACAGCTAAGGGTCTAGCTTTTACTACAAGTACTGAGTTACTGTACACCTACACACTACTTACAGTACACTAACACATTGCACTTACTGAGTTACTGTACACCAACACACTACTTACAGTACACTAACACATTACACTTACTGAGTTACTGTACACCAACAAGCTACTTACAGTACACTCACACATTCCACTTACTGAGTTACTGTACACCAACACACTACTTACAGCACACTTACACATTACACTTACTGAGTTACTGTCCCCCAACACACTACTTACAGTATACCAACACATTACACTTACTGAGTTACTGTACACTAACACACTACTTACAGCACACTAACACATTACACTTACTGAGTTACTGTATACCAACACGCTACTTACAGCACACTAACACATTACACTTACTGAGTTACTGTACACCAACACACTACTTACAGTACACTAACACATTACACTTACTGAGTTACTGTACACCGACACACTACTTACATTACACTTACTGAGTTACTGTACACCAACACACTACTTACAGTACACTAACACATTACACTTACTGAGTTACTGTACACCAACACACTACTTACAGCACACTAACACATTACACTAACTGAGTTACTGTACAACAACACACGACTTGCAGCTCACTAGCACATTACACTTACTGAGTTACTGTACACCGACACACTACTTACAGTACACTAATGCATTACAGTTACTAAGTTACTGTTCACCAACACACTACTTACAGTACACTAACACATTACACTTACTGAATTACAGTACACCAACACGCTACTTGTAGCACACTAACGCTGTGTTTATTAGAAAGAAAATCACCCTAAAGAAGTGTAATGTCTCTGTCTACCTCTAGATGGCCCAAAGAGCGTCTCAGTGTCCATCAGTCCCTCTGGTGAAATAGTGGTGGGCAGTTCAGTGACTCTGACCTGCAGCAGTGATGCAGACCCACCTGTGAACTGTACCTGGTTTAATGGAACATCATTAGTAGTAAGAGGAGAGACCTACACACTGAAGGTCAGCTCTGTGGACAGAGGAGTATACAGGTGTAGGTGCAGTAACGGGTATATAGAGAAATACTCTGAAGCTGTATCTCTGAATGTTCTGTGTGAGTATGTTCTCTGTTTTGTAGCAGCTCCCTTTTTAGAGCTGTAGTGTCCTGTGATGACTCGATAACTCACTGCTGTTGTCCTCTCATTTCTAGATCCTCCAAAGAGCGTCTCAGTGTCCATCAGTCCCTCTGGTGAAATAGTGGAGGGCAGTTCAGTGACTCTGACCTGCAGCAGTGATGCAAACCCACCTGTGCAGAACTACACCTGGTTTAAGAAACTGGATAAAGAAGCTCTGCTGAAATCAACAAGTCAGATCTACATCATGTCAGACATCAGCTCTGCAGATAGTGGGGGATATCAGTGCATGGCTGAAAACACTCAGGGGTCTCGATCCTCAGAGTACAGGACATTAACAGTGTTATGTAAGAGTTTAATCTGCTTGTTCTGAATGTTTAGAGTGAGAGTATTGGAAACATTATCAATAGTATAAACATGTCAAACTGCCTTTCTTTTATTTGAGATGCCCCAAAAATGATGTCCATCAGTGTAACAGTAGATGGCAGCTCAGTGACTCTGACCTGCAGCAGTGATGCAAACCCACCTGTACAGAACTACACCTGGTTTAAAGAAGGTGGAGACTCACCTGTAGGATCTGGATCCAGCTACAGTCCTCTGCAGAACGGATCCTACTACTGTGTGGCTCAGAATGAATACGGATCTCAGAAATCAGCTGCAGTGACCGTCACTGTAAAAGGTATTACTGATGAAGAACGAGGTATTAAACTGAGCTGACCTCAGCATTCATGTTCACACAGGGCTTTAATCATTAACACCTGTATGTACGCTGGTGTTGGATTCTGACACCTTCTCTTTATCTAAAGATGCTCTACTCTGTTTTATGAATGAATATTAGACTCTGACTGAACTTTTATGGTGGGACCTGGTTTTCTGTCCATGTGTCTCTCAGCAGGATGCTCCACAGTTCTGTATGTGGTGGTTGGAGTTGGGCTCTGTGGAGTAGCTGCTGTTACTGCTGTTATGTTATTGATACGGTAAGACTGATTGTGCAAGTTCTCCTATGAGAGAGGTCTGTAATTTTCATCATAGGTACACTTCAACTATGAGAGTCAAAATAAAAAATATCCAGGAAATCACATTGTAGGATTTTTAAAGAATTTATTTGTAAATTATGGTGGAAAATAAGTATTTGGTCAATAAAGAACAAGCATGATTTCTGGCTCTCACAGACCTGTAACTTCTTCTTTAAGAAGCTGTTCTGTCCTCCACTCGTTACTGTTATGAATGGCACCTGTTTGACCTCATTACCTGTATAAAAGACACCTGTTCACAGCCTCAAACAGTTAGACTCCAGACTCAACCATGACCAAGACCAAAGACCTGTCAACAGACACCAGAAGGAAAACTGTAGACCTACACCAGGCTGGGAAGAGTGAATCTACAATAGGCAAGCAGTTAGTGTGAATAAATCAACTGTGGGAGCAATTGTAAGAAAAAAAATGGAAGACATACAAGACCATTGATAATCTCCCTCGATCTGGGGCCCCATGCAAGATCTCATCACATGGGGTCAAAATGATCATGAGAACGGTGGGCAAAAATCCCAGAACTACACGGAGGGACCTGATGAATGACCTGCAGAGAGCTGGGACCAAAGTAACAAAGGCTACCATCAGTAACTCACTACGCCAAGAGGGACTCAAATCCTGCAGTGCCAGGTGTGTCCCACTGCTTAAGCCAGCATATGTCCAGGCCCGTCTGAAGTTTGCCAGAGAGCATATGGATGATCCAGAAGAGGATTGAGAGAATATCATGTGGTCAGATGAAACCAAAATAGAACTTTTTGGTAAAAACTGAACTTGTCGTGTTTGGAGGAAGAAGAATGTGGAGTTGCATCCCAAGAACACCATACTGACTGTGGAGCATGGGGTTGGAGACATCATGCTTTGGTGCTGTTTTTCTGCAAAGGGGACAGGACGACTGATCCGTGTTAAGGGAAGAATGAACGGGGCCATGTACCGTGAGATTTTAAAGCAAAACCTCCTTCCATCAGTTAGAGCATTGAAGATGGAACATGGCTGGGTCTTCCAGCATGACAATGATCCCAAACACACCCGTCGAGCAACAAAGGAGTGGCTCCGTAAAGCATTTCAAGGTCCTGGAGTGGCCTAGCCAGTCTCCAGACCTCAACCCCATAGACAATTTGTGGAGGGAGTTGAAAGTCCGTGTTGCCCAGCGACAGCCCCAAAACATCACTGCTCTAGAGGAGATCTGCATGGAGGAAAATACCAGCTACAGTGTTTGGCAAACTTGGTGAAAACTTACAGGAAACGCTACAAAGGTTATGTTACAAAGTATTGAGTTGAACTTTTGTTATTGACCAAATACTTACTTTCCACCATAATGTACAAATAAATTCCTACAATGTGATTTCCTGGATTTTTTTTTTTTCATTTTGTCTCTCATAGTTGAAGTGAACCTATGATGAGAATTACAGAGCTCTCTCATCTTTAAGTAGGAGAACTTGCACAATTAGTGGCTGACTAAATACTTTTTTAGTACCCACTGTACCCACTGTACTTGTGTATTTGTGTAGTGCGAGTGAGTGTGCATAATGAGTAAGACTAAAGCCATGCAGTACTGAAAACAGTTTAATGGGATATTTTAATAAATCACGCTGATAAAACATCAAATCTTTTCTGAATGCAGGAAGAGGAAGAAGAGGATGACAGACCAACCTGACTACCAGGTGAGCTGATATTGTACTGAAGCTGAACTGCACAGTTTAGTGTTTGTGCTGGTGGAGCACATCTTATTAGTCTCTTGTTGAGATTGGGTTATTGAAGCTGGGTTATTGCAGCTCAAGTCTTTACAGATCTCCACCTGTAGATAATAATAATAATAATAATACATTTTATTTCATAGGCGCCTTTCTGTCACTCAAGGACACCTTACAAATGTGCAAATTAAACAATACATATGAAAAAATAAAGATAAAAAACACAACATTAAGAACAGGTTAAAATAAGAAAATACACAATGATCAAATGGAGAATGCAAGTTTAAACAGGTGAGTTTTGAGTGCGGATTTGAATTGTGAAAGGGAGTTGATATTTCTTAAATCAGGTGGTAAAGAGTTCCAGAGTTGGAAAGCTCTGCTCCCCATGGTGCTGAGGCGAGCAGTGGGGACAGCCAGGTGGATGGAAAAGGATGATCTGAGGGAGCGAGAGGGAACAACAACATGAAGAAGAGTAGAGAGATATGGTGGAGAAAGATTGTGAATGGCCTTGAAAGTGAGCAGAAGGATTTTGTAGTTGATACGGAACTTAACCGGGAGCCAATGGAGCTGTTGGAGGACAGGAGTGATGTGGTGGAAGGTGGGGGTTCTAGTAATGATACGGGCAGCTGAATTCTGGACCAGTTGAAGCTTATGGAGAGATTTGTGGGTGAGACCAAAAAGAAGAGAATTGCAATAATCTAATCGGGAGGTAACAAGGCTGTGTACGAGAATGGCAGTAGCGTGAGGAGTAAGAGAGGGCCGAAGGCGGTTGATATTGCGAAGGTGGAAGTAGGCAGACCGAGTGATGTTATTAATGTGTGATTGAAATGAGAGAGTACTGTCCAGGACGACACCCAAGCTCTTTACCTGTGTGGAGGGGGAAACGGAGCAATTGTCAATGTTAAGAGAAAAACTGTCGGTTTTGGATAGAATTGATTTTGTGCCGAGGAGGAGAACCTCAGTTTTATCACTGTTTAGTTTTAGTAAATTTGAGTTGAACCATGATTTTATTTCGGCCAAGCAGTCAGTAAGGTAGGAGGGTGGAAAATTGAAGGTGGGTTTGGTGGCAAGGTAGAGCTGGGTGTCGTCCGCGTAGCAGTGGAAATTGATACTATATTTGCGGAAAATATTACCGAGGGGAAGAAGATAGATAATGAAGAGGAGGGGCCCCAGGACAGAGCCCTGGGGCACACCTGAGTTGACAGGGGAAGGCTGAGAAGTAAAAGTTTTAAGCTGAATGAACTGAGTGCGGCAGGTGAGGTATGATTTAAACCATTTTAGGGGAGTCTGAGTAATACCAATGGAGGCTAATCTATTGAGGAGCGTGGTGTGACAGATGGTGTCAAATGCTGCACTTAGGTCAAGGAGGATGAGGATGGAGAGTAAACCAGAATCGGCTGCTATGAGGAGGTCGTTAGTGATTTTTATGAGTGCAGTTTCTGTGCTATGGAGAGGGCGGAATCCAGATTGGAACTGTTCATACAGGTTATTGTGAGATAAGTAAGTATGGAGTTGAGCTGCTACTGTTTTCTCGAGAATTTTTGAGATGAAAGGTAGATTTGAGATTGGACGAAGATTATTGAAATTAGTGGGGTCAGCACCAGATTTTTTCAGAATTGGGGTTATTGCGGCGGTTTTAAATGATGCAGGAACAGTTCCAGTGGAGAGAGAGGAATGAATAATGGCAGAGATTAGAGGGAGCAGGGAAGGGAGACAGGCTTTGACCAAGACTGTAGGGAGAGGGTCTAGCAGACAGGTGGATGGCTTGGATTTGCGGATAAAATCTGAAATTTCCAAATTTGAGGGAAGCTGAAAGGAGGAAAATAGGTGGACAGGAGATGAAGGTTCAGAAGATATACTAGGGGTAGGTTGTGAAGCAAGATGGTTATGAATGTTCTGGATTTTTTCATTGAAAAATGACATAAGGGAGTTACAAAAGGCAGTTGAGCAGAGGTGGGATGGCAGAGAGTCCGGGGCTTGGGTGATGTTCTTATATAATGAGAACAGTGACTTATTGTTACCTTCATTTGAACAGATTATGCCAGTAAAGTAGTTGGATTTGGATTGGGTGATGCAGTCCTTATAGTATAGCATATGGTTTTTGTACATGTCTTTGTGAATAGTTAAACCAGTTTTCTTATAAAGCCGCTCAAGTCGCCGTCCTTTGGCTTTCATGAGCCGAAGTTCGGGTGTGAACCAGGGGGCGGAATGAGAAAAAGAGACAGACCTGGTTTTTAGCGGAGCAAGGGAGTTGAGTATGCAGTGAAGTCCAGTGTTATAGTGTGAGACCAGCTCTTCAAGGGTAGTTGAGTTCTGAGTGTTTGTGAGAAGATGAATAGAGGAGGAGAGAGAATCTAAACTGATGCCATTAATGTTGCGGAAAGAAATAAGACGGGAGGGCTTAGTGATGGAGAGAGGGAGACTGACAGAGAATGAGAGGAGAAAATGGTCAGTTATAGGGAGATAATCCGTTGTAAGTTCAGAGGGTGAAACGCCAGAGCAACAAATCAAGTCCAAAATGTGGCCTTTAGCGTGAGTGGGGACGTCCGTGTACTGCTGGAATCCAAAACTCTCAAGACAAGATGTAAAGTCTTTGGTAAGAGGATTATTAATGTTGTCCATATGAATATTGAAATCTCCCAGCACTATATTATTTGGTGAGAGGGTGGAGAGGTGGGTGAGCAGAGCAGCAAAGTCATTGAGAAAGTGGTTGTTTAGTTTTGGGGGACGATAAACAGTTGTAATGATGGTGGGAGTAGGTCCAGACAATTGACACACTGTTGATTCGAAGGAGGAGAAGGTAGGAACAGATACCGACGAGACTTTCCACTTCTCGTGGTGAATTATCGCAAGACCGCCCCCCCTCCGACCAGTGTCGCGAGGCTGGCAGATGTAAACAAACCCCGGAGGAGTGCATTCATTTAGTTGTAGAAAGTCATTGGGTTGTTGCCAGGTCTCGGTTAAACAGAGAAAGTCAAACTTACGGTCGGTGAGGAGATCCTGGATGAGATGACCCTTGTTCGTGAGTGAGCGAATGTTGAGTAGACCGAAGTTGACAGTGGAGTTTACCAAATTGCCGGGAGTGCTAGCCGACCGGGCTAAGCAGGCTAGCACACTGTGGTCAACAACTCGGCCGGAGTTGCGTGGTGGACGACGAGAAGTGGACCAGATGGTTTTTATTGCTTTCGACGAGTCCTCGTAAATGTTGCGGCGAGATCCGCGGTGGATGTATCTCCGGCGGGGTCGGAAAGCTATATCCGAGTGGAGGAGTAGTACAGCCGGCGGAGGTACAGACAGGTGAAATCGCAGCCGGAGAAGCTCAGCAGCGGAATACTGGAGCAAACCCGATGCGGGTTGGTGAATGAATGCCAGGAGAGACCAGAGAAGCACGGACCAGATGTGTATCCTGCCGGTCAACATTGTGAGCGAGGACTCGAACAGCTTGAACAGGTTAGCAGAGGCAGGTAAGGCTCAGTAGCCGAAGCAGGGCAGGTGAGTGAAAGCTAGTCCGTATACCGGCGAGCAGCGGCAGCAAGTCGCGCCAGCGTTCACTCTCAACCGATGACACCAGATGGCAGTGATGATCTAAGACATGTCTGTAGAGAAGCACAGGTGTGGAGTAAGAGTGCTGTCCAAGGTTCTGATTCTAAACACAAGGTCTGATTTTATATCAGCACCTCCCAAGACAACAACATTACAGAATAATATTATGGAACCAAGTAGTGATAATGATTTTTTTTTTTTTTTACTAAAATGGTGTCAGATGCTTTTGTAGTAAAAAAAAAAAAAAAAGGGATGTAAGTACCAAATTTGCATAGAACAAATGACAACAATATTTTTAGAAAACCTTCATTATTATAGTAATAGTTTTTGTCAAATTTGTTATGTTTGGTTTTGAGAAGACGACATGCTTAATGAACCTACATGGTTACATCTTCTAACTACTGAAGGAGATAAAGTTTCTATTTAAGTTTTTAAAGTCTCTGCTGGTAACAAACTGAAGACTTGAAGCATTGTAAGATTAGATGATACTGTGGTTAGATTCAAACAGTGGGACTCAGTAATCTCTGGAGGCAAAATTCCATTCCTCCTTAAACAGTGCAGCAGGTACATGATTGTGTCCATCCAGGGGTCTAATGCGTATAGTGCTGCACCAATAATCCTTGTTATTAAATGAGTCTAACCCCAATTCCAAAAAAGATAAATATAATGTAAATATAATGACACTAAATATAATGCAAATAAATGTTTTCATAGACCCATATATTATTCACTATAGAACACAGACCACATTAGACATTTAATTTGAGACATTTTACCAGTTCATGAAAATTATTAACTCATTTAGAACTTGGCAGCAATGCATCTCAAAAAGGTTGGGGCAGAAGAAACAAAAGTCTGGAACAGTTTTAGAAAAATGTTCCTCAACGTAAAATTGCAAAGACTTTGGATATTCCACCATCTACAGTACATGATATCATCAAAAATATTCATAGAATCTGGAGAAAACCCTGTGGACAAGGGACAAGACTGATGGCTAATATTGGATTCTTGTGATCTTCAGGCCCTCGGGCAGCATTGTATTAAATACAGGCCCTTTTAGAAATTACTGTCTGTGAACACCATTCGCCCTGCAATCCACAAACGCAAGTTAAAGCTGTATCATACAAAGCCATATGTCAACACGATCCTGAAATGCCACCTTCCTCTCAGGGTTAAAGCTCATTTAAGATGGACTGAGGCTAAATGGAAAACTGCACTGTGGTCAGGCGAACCAAAAGCTTTTTTTTTTTTTGGAAACCAAAGACGCTGTGTCCTCCAGATTTGCGAGGAGAGGGAACATCCAGCTTGTTACCAGTACAAAGTTTAAAACCCTCCATCTCAGATAGTATGGGGCTGCATTCGTGCCTATGGCATGATCAGCTTACACATCTGGAAAGGCACTATCAGTGCTGAACTGTGAGAGGTATTAGAACAACATTAGCCCCCATTTAGACTCCCATTCGTCTCTTTCAGGGGAGGTCTTACATATTCCAGCGAGACAACAGCATCCATCACAACAACATGACTTCGAACTGACATACCTGCATTCCAGACCTTTCACCAACAGGAAACATTTAAAACCAAAAATCAGGCAAAGAAGACATAGTAGCACAGAGCAGATAGAATCTTATATCAGACAAGAATGGGACAACATTTCTCTCATAACACTTTACAATTGCACCCCCACCATTCCATCACCACGTTACCCAGACGTTTGCAGACTACAATGAGAGGAGGTGCTACACAGTGGTAAACATGGCCCTGTTCCAACTTTTTTGAGATGCGTTGCTTCCATCAACACAGTTCCAAATTAGTTAATAATGTTCATGAAATGTAAAATGTCTCACTTTCAGCATCTGATATGTGTTCTATGTTATGTTGTGAATAAAATATCGATCTATGAGATTTTACACTTATTTACAGTTTACACAGCATCCCGACTTTTTTGGAGTTGTGTACTTTACATCAGGTTAAGATGCAGCCATGTCATATTTACACAAGCATTTCAAAAACATGAATGTAGATGCTGTGTTACTGTGAGTCTTCAAAACTGAATATTAAAAGTAGTTCTACAAATGTTTAATTTTTATTGCTCATGTTCTGTAACACTCCTCTGTCTAGGATGTTGACCCCAATGCTAAGGACGACATGTACACAGCTCTTCACCCCATGTCCAGATCATCTGATGATGTGTATAACACACTTTCAGTAAGTGTCTCTTTATAAACTCAGTTAATTCAAACAAAAGTGCTTATATTTACGCTTTTTGTGACAGAGTGGGGGTTTAGATGTAACAGGCTAAAATAATCCAAACATGGATTTCCAGCTTAATTACATAATAAACTCATCATAAAAATAGATAACCATCTGATTCATCATCATTTACACTGACAATAAGTAGCACAGTAAATGTGAAAAAAATATTAATATCTACAGATATATAAAATCTGATTTATTAACATGAAATCTGAGTAATAATGAACAGTTTCTGGTTATATGAGCAAGTGTCCTCTAATATTGGTTAGTGTAGTATTGATATGGGGATATGAACTCTCAGTGTGTGTGTTGGTGGGGTTGGTTGTGACAGTGTGTTAAACTAACCCCCCGTGTGGAGGCTGTGATGTAGTCTGTTTGGCTCTCACTGTGAGATATTTATATACTTCACAGTGCTGTTAGATTACAGCCACCATGTACAGTGTTAATGTAAGTGTTGGTCAGTGAGAACTCAAACTGCTCGTTTTCTGTAACCCTCCTCTCTCCAGAACGCTGACCCTAATGCTAAGGACGACACGTACACAGCTCTAGACCCCAGGTCCAGATCCTCTGATGATGTGTACAACACACTCACAGTAAGAGTCTCTTTATAAACACAGATCAGTCAGACATTCAGATCCATAAAGCATTCCTACAGAACCCACATTCTTTCTTTTCATTCTCTCTTCTGATGATCTGTACACAGATACTGGTTGGTGCTAATTTACTATGTTTCTTTCAGACTGTGAACAAGAAACTCTGACGATCAGCATGACAAACCACTCAAACTTGACAGATCCACCCAATGAAGTGTGAAGAGAGAGAGACAGATCCACCCAATGAAGTGTGGAGAGAGAGAGACAGATCCACCCAATAAAGTGTGAAGAGAGAGAGAGAGTGAGCTGTACCTGTGGTGGCTGAGTGATGTGTGTTAAGTGTCTAGTTGATTATACTATTATAGTTCAGGCCTGAACTTTAAGCTTTAATATGTGTAGAACCTTCACTTTGTTTAGAACCAGATAAAGGTTCTTCATATATTTTATTTATCTGTGGTTTTACGGTTATTACCTAATTGTTTAAAGTTTTTTTTGTGGGAATCGGGAATTGGAATGGGAATCATCTGGTGGATCCTGAGAACCAGTTTGAGAACCACTGCTTTAAATAACCATTGAAAGGTTCTTTTAGTCAGGCTTTGTTCAGAGTAATTTGAAAGTCTTCAGATGCTATATGTTTGTATTAATAATGAACCGTTTCTGTAATATTCAGCCTACAGCAGAGCGTGCTGGTATTTTCTACTGTGTGTTGTGTTGATTGTAGGTTTGTTATTTACAGTAAAGGATCTTCTAAATGAATTCATAGATGTCTGTCTTATTTCCTTCCTAATTAACTTCAGCTGATCAAAAGATTTCCCACATACACCTTTACCCAGCACTGTAGAAGTTACCTAATGAAATATTAAATATACTCATGAATAAAAATAACAGTGTTGTTAATAAAGAGCTGAAATATAAACAAGTAGAAGAGACAGGAGATGAAGTGTCAGGTGAACTGCTACAGGGTTCTAGATAGGCCTTATAGTACTTACAGTGTGGATGTAATTATAATAACTACATTCCTCTAGATGGCAGCACAGACCAGCAGATGACGAACCAGCTCTGACCTCATCATGAAGAGTTCATTAGTGTTTAGGGAAGAGTAAAATGTTGGTAATGTGATTATGGGCTGGTTTCTCAGATCTGGATTAAGCCTAGTCTCAGACTAAATGCTAAGTGCTAACGTTGAATATCTATTATAAACTCTTTTTAGACTAGGACTTAAACTGAGTCTGAGAAACTGAACCCGTAAACCTAAGAATGGCCAAAACACAAGAGCCTCACATTAATCTACTAATCATTTACACTCTATTGAACACGTATAAGTTAAGCCTGATAGAGAGCTTGTATGCTGGGCTGTTTGACTCACTGTTTTTCTAAATCTGGATGAGACTAATTCTGTACTGAAAGTACATAGGAAGTGACATCATTAGCTCTGAGTACTGCTCTTGTAGTGTTTCTGTGTTTAAATGTTGATCAGAATCTGATTGTGTTCAGTCCACTGTGGATCAGCTCTCTATGTTAAGCTAAAAGCTAATGCTAAGATCTATTTACCACTACAGCTCATGAGTCTGTATCTGCAGTGCTTCTCTGATCTTCACTAGGCCTGTCGGAGCAGCACTGGTGTGCTAGGATCTCTGAGAGATGATGAGCAGCACTCGTTTACATTTGCTGCAGGAAGAGTGAATAGCCGAGTGTGCTGAGCAGTCAGTGAAAAATGATGGACTGGAAGTCCCACACGAGTGAACCAGTTCATCATCAGCGTTAATGCTGGTCTCTGGATGAAAGAGCCCACCACCACCTTCATCTTCCTCAGGTACTGATGCTACTAATCCATATATGGTGTGTGTGCTGTGGTACATTATTAGCATTAGCATGCAGAAACTGAGCAGTGTTATCTGATCATGCTAATGAGTTGTGGTCTGAGAGTTCAGAGAAAGAGGAAGTTCTAACATTAGAAAATGGAGCTGCTGGTCACTTAAAGTCTCCAACACTGCAAACAAGACTGTGAACAGTCATTAGTGGATTATTAATATTGGAATGTGTATGGCTGTTCTGTGATTTGTTTAATATTTCAGTTTTTAATTGAATTTTAAATGATAATTACAGAGTGTGTTTACCTGGAGAATAAATGACTGAATGATAAAAGGAAAACAGAAAGAACAATCTTATGTTCAAACCATTCAAACTGATGAAGCTGCTTCTGTTCTCTACATTTGTCTCTTTGGGCTTCTGTCTCTCCGCCTGCTGAGGCTTCCAACATTGCTTGGCACTGTGTGGCCTTTCCGTGCATTGCCAGTGTACTAGCTTCTAAGACCTAAATAAGACCTCAGCTGTGATACTTGGAGATTCTTTGGCCGTTCTAACCACCCCATCCTCATTGTTGTGTGAGGGGTCAGTATAGACACGCATGCTCTCCAGTTCCCTCTGTCTTCTTGATTATTGCCCTGATAGTGGAAACTGACGCTATGAACTGTTTGAACTTTAACCCCAGTGAAACAGGAAGTCATGACAGGTCATTAAAGTGTCCTGGAAAAACTAAATGATGAATATGACTATATTCCAGCTAGGTTTGTGGTGTGTTTGGTCCATGTCCCTCTGTGATGTTAACACTGAGGACATTGAAGACGCTGACCCTTTCTACTGTAGCCCCATTGATGGTGATGGGGGAGTAAGTTTGTCTCTTACAGTCTCTTACAGACTCTTCTACATTACCTCTTCTGACTAATTTCAGCTTATCCACACGTTTATGTTCTTCCTGCTACACCATAATCAAGACTGTGAAAGTGAGTTATTTATAGATTTAATACATTTATTAATAAACAGCAGCAGTACTGATGATAAATAACTGAAATGTGAGGGAGTAGAAGGGAAAGTGAGCTCCAGACGTTAGTCCGTCAGTCATGGGCCTGTAGATATGAACTACATTCCTCTAGATGGCAGTACAAACCAACAGACGAAGACAAACTAACTCTGACATCATCATCACAAAGGCTCCTAGATGGGTTTCCTGAGTGTGATCTGAGAGGTCAGAGGTCGGGGAGCTCCAGTGTAAGGAAGCTGCTGGTCTCTGTCAATAGAAAACAAGCAGGAAAATGAAAAGTGATTGATTACTTTTCTACACACTTATTAATATTCCTCAAAATGGACTATATAGAGTGTCCCGTAATGCAATGCAATCAAACTACACAGGGATAGTAAAGATAAAACATTATGGTGGGTGTTGGGACTGGTTTGGTTTGGTTGATGTGACATGTTTTGGGGTTTGGTGCTTGGGGTCAACACCACCTAGACTTTAAGGGGTCCCACGTTGACCAGCTACTCCAACACTGGCTAATTCACTTGTTGTAGCAGTGCTCATGCTAGATTCAGTATAAACAAAATGTTTGTTTAAACATTTCGTCTGTTGTTGTATAACGTATTGGTGGCCTGTTTAGGGTGTTTTCTGGCTTCCGTCTAGTTAGAGCTCGGATAGGTTACAGCACCAACCAGCAGCAACCTTTTCAGATTTAGAAATATGTTACAGAATATTGTAACGCATCCGGTAAACTCGGAATAGCTGAGTGTGCTGAACAGACAGTGAAGAATAATGGACTTGACTTGACTTGACTTGGACTGGAAGTTCCACACAGGTGAACCAGTTTATCATCAGCGTTAATGCTGGTCTCTGGAAGGAAGAGCCCACCACCACCTTCATCTCCCGTAGTTACTTATGCTCCTAATCCATATATGCTGTGTGGGCTGTAGTACTTTATTACCATTAGCATGCAGAAAATGGGCAGTGTTATCTGATCATGCTAATGAGTTGTGGTCTGAGAGTTCAGAGAAAGAGGAAGTTCTAATATTAGAAAATGGAGCTGCTGGTCACTTAAAGTCTCCAACACTGTGTACTGCAAACAAAACTGTGAACAGTCATTAGTGGATTATTAATATTGGAATGTGTATGGCTATTCTATGAGTTGTTTAATATTTCAGTCTTTAAATGAATTTTAAATGATAATTAAAGAGTGTGTTTACCTGGAGAATGAATGACTGAATGATTAAAGGAGAACAGAAAGAACAATCTTATGAGAACCCAGAACTGAGACCACATTCAGGCTGACCGTTTAAACTGATGAAGCTGCTTCTGCTCTCCATTTGTTCCTTAGGCTTCTGTGTTTTCAACATTGCTTGCTACTAAGTTACCTTTTCCTGCAACTTGTGTATCACGGAGAATCCTAAATTTAACCAGTTGTCCATAAGACTTTGTTGGCCATTCTAGTGCTGTATACAAATAGGAGAATTGGTTTTCCTCCGTTTCTGACACCACTTGAATGCAGCAGGTTGTAATTTATTTTATAATATATATATATATATATATATATATATATATATATATATATATATAAAATCAGTAGATTGTGTAGACATGGCTAATGTTGTTTATGTACGACAGATCTGTTTTGACTGATCAAAATTAAAGATTATACAGCTCTGTTTAATACTGTCCTGTTATTCTTTCTAGTCAGTGTTAAGATGCAGGCCCCTGTAAAGGTTCTCTAACAGAACCAGCTCTGGAACATTGTTAAGTTAGATTATTTAAATTGTGTTTGATTAACAGTGTGAAAGTTAGTTGGTTTAAGAAGTGTTATATATTAATGTGGGTCTGACTGTGAGTGAATCTAATTACATCAACAGGCCTGTATTTCTGTCTGCTCATGTGTGCATGCGTGAACGGACAGCAATGACATCACTAGGCTGGAGTTGAATTGTGCTGTCCCTTATTTCTGTCAGCCAGTTAAACAGATAACGTCTTTACTGTATCTAACGTCTTTACTGTGTTTGTTAGTGAAGTAAATGTCTGTGATATTGTGCTAATTAGCCTGTTAGTTCAGAAATAAGACAAATGAGTTTATTGCTAAAGGTAGATTATTAAAGCACCAAGAATAGGCAATGTCTGGACAGGAAAACTGGTCAAGCAGTGTGCCAGTAGACGGAGAAATTATAGCGCAGAGTCTGGATCTGGATAAACTCAAAACATATTAACAAATTAGGGTACATTGGCGAGAGGCTGATTAGTAGAGCAAGTTACACAGGGTGCATGATGGAGAAGAAACTGTAAGAGAGCTTTTTTTAAGAGAAATGAAAGGAAGGTAAGTTTTTATTTTCATTACACTGCTAAAATACACAATAAACAGTTTCTATGATTGCTTAATACTTTTCCACTGTATGTATGCCTGTGATGGGTTCATTCGGGCAATCTGAGACACAGTGTTTTATCTCGTTCTCAGATCTTCAGGTGAAGATTCCTAATAGACTGATGGAGGGACATAAAGTCACACTCGCATGTAAAACCACCTGCAGTCTGACATTCGGACCAACATTCACCTGGTACAGAAATGAACACTGTTTATCCTGCAGTACTCACTGACTCCATCTGCAGCCTGTCAGCAGGGAGGATGCAGGGAGGTACCCCTTCTATACTGGGTCAGAACCTTTAGTCTCCTGAGGTCACATTCTCTCCTAATAAAACAATACATTGAATGAATGGAATAAAATGGAAACTCTTCAGGGCTCTCATAAAACCTTTATGGAGGAAGTACACACGTGTACTGTAGATCTGTGGTATCTAATCTCAGTCCTAGAGTCCATTGTACCCAAAAACTGCAATGTGGCATTCTACCTCTAGATGATAGATCATCTCCCTCTCTGGTAAAACAGCGGTGGGCAGCTCAGTCACTCTGACCTGCAACAGTGATGCAAACCCACATGTGCAGAACGGCATCTGGCTTAATAAAGGTGGAGACTCACCTGTAGGTTCTGGACACAGTTACAGTCCTCTACAGAGTGGATCCTACTACTTCTAGCTCAGAATAAATACGGATATCAGACAGCAGCGGATATGCATATACGGATATGCAGCGACTGTCAGTGTAAAAGGTACTTGCATACCTCTTTATAACTAGGATTATCATACTACATTTATCATATAAAAATTATTAGATATTTACTAAACCTTTAGATGGTATTTGATAGAATCTATAAAATATTTTCTCTCCCCCAGCAGAACACTGCATGATTTCGTATAGGGTAACATCTGTTGCTACATGCTCACACCTACAAAGTACTGGAAACACATGAACATGTGATATAATGCTAAACCTTATTTAAAGTAATTAACCAAACTTTCTCTTGGGCAAACATTCTGAAAGCAAGAAGAAGAAGAGAGCAGTGTAGGAAAGTAATCACCAGCTGTGCTGTTCTAGATGGAGTATTGCTGTTGTAATGAAGCTGAACTGTACAGTTTAGTGTTTTTGCTGGTGGAGCTCATCTGATGAAATTCCTGAATGGCTGTTTCTGACCTGTTGAGTTGGTTTAGGGGGCAACCTGCGAGAGTCGATAAGCACACTGAGGCGTTTAACAGTGCCGTATTAGCGGTAGATCATTAACTGTAGTACGTTAGTCAGAGTCGATCAGCACACTGACGCGTTTAACAGCGCCGTATTAGCGGTAGATCATTAACTGTAGTACGTTAGTCAGAGTCGATCAGCACACTGAGGTGTTTAACAGCGCCGTATTAGCGGTAGATCATTAACTGTACTACATTAGTCAGAGTCGATAAGCACACTGAGGTGTTTAACAGCGCCGTATTAGCGGTAGATCATTAACTGTAGTACATTAGTCAGAGTCGATCAGCACACTGAGGTGTTTAACAGCGCCGTATTAGCAGTAGATCATTAACTGTACTACATTAGTCAGAGTCGATCAGCACACTGAGGTGTTTAACAGCGCCGTATTAGCGGTAGATCATTAACTGTAGTACGTTAGTCAGAGTCGATAAGCACACTGAGGTGTTTAACAGCGCCGTATTAGCGGTAGATCATTAACTGTAGTACGTTAGTCAGAGTGGATCAGCACACTGAGGTGTTTAACAGCGCCGTATTAGCGGTAGATCATTAACTGTACTACATTAGTCAGAGTCAATCAGCACACTGACGTGTTTAACAGCGCCGTATTAGCGGTAGATCATTAACTGTAGTACGTTAGTCAGAGTCGATCAGCACACTGAGGTGTTTAACAGCGCCGTATTAGCGGTAGATCATTAACTGTAGTATGTTAGTCAGAGTCGATCAGCACACTGACGCGTTTAACAGCGCCGTATTAGCGGTAGATCATTAACTGTAGTACGTTAGTCAGAGTCGATCAGCACACTGACGCGTTTAACAGCGCCGTATTAGCGCTAGATCATTAACTGTAGTATGTTAGTCAGAGTCGATCAGCACACTGACGCGTTTAACAGCGCCGTATTAGCGGTAGATCATTAACTGTAGTACGTTAGTCAGAGTCGATCAGCACACTGACGCGTTTAACAGCGCCGTATTAGCGGTAGATCATTAACTGTAGTATGTTAGTCAGAGTCAATCAGCACACTGACGTGTTTAACAGCGCCGTATTAGCGGTAGATCATTAACTGTAGTATGTTAGTCAGAGTCGATCAGCACACTGACGCGTTTAACAGCGCCGTATTAGCGGTAGATCATTAACTGTAGTACGTTAGTCAGAGTCGATCAGCACACTGAGGTGTTTAACAGCGCCGTATTAGCGGTAGATCATTAACTGTACTACATTAGTCAGAGTCGATAAGCACACTGAGGTGTTTAACAGCGGCGTATTAGCGGTAGATCATTAACTGTACTACATTAGTCAGAGTCGATCAGCACACTGAGGTGTTTAACAGCGCCGTATTAGCGGTAGATCATTAACTGTAGTACGTTAGTCAGAGTCGATCAGCACACTGAGGTGTTTAACAGCGCCGTATTAGCGGTAGATCATTAACTGTAGTACGTTAGTCAGAGTCGATCAGCACACTGAGGTGTTTAACAGCGCCGTATTAGCGGTAGATCATTAACTGTAGTATGTTAGTCAGAGTCGATCAGCACACTGACGTGTTTAACAGCGCCGTATTAGCGGTAGATCATTAACTGTAGTACGTTAGTCAGAGTCGATCAGCACACTGACGCGTTTAACAGCGCCGTATTAGCGGTAGATCATTAATTATCTTGGGGGTAATCTTCTGGCTGCTACATTGTGACATATAAACCACTACGTATTTACATGTTAAGTAAACATTTGCCTTTTGCTACATTTTTATTTAAGATTAGTTAAGCATGGTTAGTATATTACTTCATGTTAATTGATGGATTACTTCACTTTAGTTAGTCAGCATTTAATGTAAAGCATTACAGTATTTTCTTATCTGTCCTGTTCAAGTTGAGCTTTAAATAATGCAACCTTTGTGCTTACATTTACTTCTTCATCTAGACTGTGACAATGTCATTATAACGCTTGTTTACTGTTTATGTAAAATTTCTTCTAGTTTTCTGTCCATGTGTCTCTCTCAACAGAATGCTCAGTGTTTCAGTATGTGGTAGTTGGAGCTGCAGGATTCTTTGTGTTTTTGATGTGGTAAGAAAGAGGATTACTTTGATACATATGAATTAGTTTCCATGATCATTTTTTGAAGCCACTATTAATTACGTTTTTGCTGAAAACAGGTGGAAGACGAATAGAACGAAAGGAAAAAGTCACTACCAGGTGAGCTGGTAAAACTATTATAATAAGGCTGTCACAGTTTAGTGTATATGCTGGTTTAGCTCATCTGATAAAGCTCCTGAAAGTTTGTTTTTCTATCCTTTCCTATCCCTCATGTTGGGTTGGTTTTGTGGGGGATTGCAGAGTAAACACGGCAATGTAGAGGAACTCCAGCAGCTGGAGTCATTACAGAACTCCTCCAGTAGATGGCAGTACTGATCTAAGACCTGTCTTAGGGAGTCACAGGTGTGGAGAAAAAGTGCTGACCAAGGTGCTGATTCTGAGCTTGCAGTTTGGGCTCATATTTGTTTAACCATTTTAAACATGTTTCACAGTCAGATTACCAGTAATCCACACAGCATGTGTACTGTCCTCACAGTCTTAGGCAGAGTATTCCCTTGCTTTGGACGGGTTCAGTGATGGATGCTTTGACATTATTTATATTGTAGTGTTGCTGTAGAGTTAAACACAAGGGTGGCCATGTCTCTACCATCAGAAGTACTGTTTTATTAAACACTAATAGAAAGGGCACATACTTGGATGCAGCACATGAGACAGATAACCACCAGCCACAGGCTTTACTGTGTCACAGTGACTCCCTCGTCCCATACCCACCGTAGCTAAACACGCTCTATGCCACAAAATAACAATATCCAGAAGGCACCCGCTTTCCATGATACTTAGGGTGTGGCTGGCACTGGCTCCTGGAAGCTAATGAGTAAAGCCTGTGGCTGGTGGTTATCTGTCTCATGTGCTGCATGACTTGCTCGCTACACATTCCCCATTTAAAGGTTCACTGTCTACAACAACCTACCTGCTTAAGCCAAGTCCCTCAGGGATGTGTCTTTGACTGCACCTCCTATGTATGAGGAAATTTCACACAGCATGCCACATCATGTCTCGTATCCCAGCACTTCATCCAAAATCTCCTGATACTTCATGATGCTATGACTGCCATAAATGTAACCCTGTGTTGTTTTCAGTGTAACTGTCCTTACTTTAACACCAAACATACCTTGAGTGTCTGTTGCCAAAAAACGGTTTTGTTTGGGTCACATTGGCAGTGCACCCCAGTTCCAGTCAAATTTCTAGTAGCACCTAATTAACCTTAGGTGCTTAAACTGGTGGTTCTTCTGGCATACATTCCAAAATGTTTACTGGCACCAAGGTTTTAGAGTTTTTTTTGAATCTCCAACTGTGGCATGAAGGATGGGGACACGTACACAAGTCTTGAACCTCTCGTGACGTCTTTTATCTATTTACACATTTTTCATGTTACTTTCACCTATTACCTGAATTATGTGTTCAAAACTAAAACATTTGATCAGTCTGAGCTCTGTTTACCAAGAACAGTATAGGTTACCACTTACAATAACTGATAAATTTAAACGGATACGATCAATATTTATTGAGCTAGAATTAGTGTCTCTCAGTATGGCATTGGGTCGCCATGTTTGCTAACACAACATGCCAGCCGTCTCTGCATTGAGTTATGGAGGTTCCTAATAGTGTCCTGTGATAATCCATTGCATGCGACTTGAATATTTTCACACAGTTCCTGCAGATTGTGTGATAGGGGTGGAGGTGGAGTGACACCAGAGCTTCTGGATATGTGTGCTTTCCAACGAAAAATATGTGCCTCCACACATATAGATTTGTTGGTCGTCTTCACCAAGACAAAAGCCTGCTGACATTCTGAGTCACTCCATGACAATGTGGCATGACACCACTGCAGTCTTTACAGACGTTGACTTGTTGTTAAAGGCAGTCGTCGTAACAGACTGCTTGCATGTAGTCCTGTGTGGTGCAGCCATCTGCCAGTGGTGCTGTCACCTACAGGATGACTGCTGTTGTGGCTGTTGGGTCAGTCAAGCATAGCGTTGCACATCCTTGCTTACGTCACATGAGTGGCGGAGCGTAAAACTTGTCAAACCTACCCACCAACTTTCATTTCTGTCGGTTGATTCCTTCTGGGTGCAGCTATATGTCCAATTGTTCTTTTGATGATGAGTGTGTAACAACCCTCTTCTCCTTTCTTATATTGCATTTGCCTGTGACTAATTCTGCAGTCCATGCAGGGGAAACGAGAGTGCTGGACTAAATTGCGCAAGTAGGGTGGTTTGCTCGTAAATGTTCATCAGAATTCCATTCTGTCCAGTTAACTGTGAATCTTTTAAATATGTTTTTGCTAAAGCAAATGTAGCTGCTGCAGTACTGCCACACTGGGGGAAACACGATCTCACATCTGCCTCTTGAATATTCTTGAAAGTGGACTAGATTTTAACTAAACTCATAAGTGCTACCGTATGCAGTGCACTCGAAGAGAGGAAGGAAGGACTGAGCGTGTGAAAAAGGAAGACTGTGAAAGAGTCAGTAATACACTTTGACAGATTAACTGTAAAGGCTCTTCCTGTTCCCTGCACTCGTTCTTTTGGTTCAGGAGTTGAAAGGGGCTTATTGAAGGTAGGAAAATACTCTTACTGTTTTTGGAACTGAGTCAGTAAATTCTAGGTGAACTGACCTCTGTAATGTCTTTAGGTACAGGAGTGTCTGACTGTTGGTATCTTGTGGTAACTTCTACTATAGAATTGTAGAAATGTCTAGTATGAAATCTGTTAGGCTCTTTTGGTATCACATGTGCTGTCCGTCCACAAGATAATTTGGTGACAAGTTACCTGGTATTTTATCTGGTAAAAAGTGGGACCCGATCTGATCTCATGGCCTATATCAACTTCCATAGGGTAATTTCCTCAAGTCAGCCCCCTGGAGTGATCTGCACAGTAGTAGACACAGCAGTAGCGACTGCCATTTTGGACATGCAGACCATTACTATGAGGCTTTGGTTAGACATTGGTACAAGAGCAGGGAGAAAATAACACTGAGATACAGAACACTCAGAACTCATAATTTAACCAAAAGTCATATGCTCTAGGGTTATATATTCTGGCATTACATTGGTGGAATTCCACCAGATTTTCAATATTTATAAATGATTCAGTCCTTGTGATGTAAAAAAGTAATTAGGAATGATTTAGTATGGAACGACAAAGACAATGCATGTATTTGTATGGTACAAATATAGCCGAATTCCTTTACTATCCAAAACCATCAGTGAACATATACTTGAGGTTTTATATGTTATATGTTGATTATGATAAACCTGATAATAAGACTTCTTTGGAGACGTCTTTTTGCCGTTTATAGATTGAAAATACATCTTAGGCTGAAGTTTTATCACCAGACTGTCATAAACCAACATGTCAGACATGAGGCAGGGTATATCTAACCCTTTCTGGTTTTTGTCACCACCGCTGTGGACAATTCAGACTCAGCAAGTTCCTCTAGAACTAAACATTTCTCATTAAAGCACTGTGAATGACTTTCTGTATACCATTTAATTTGTAGTTTTTTCTTCCTTAGGAGAATAACTTCCCTACTAAGACTTTAGTCTTAAAATTATTCAGAGTTCTTGTCATTGTGAAACGTTACATGGTGTGATTAGTTACTTTCGTGCTTTGAAAAGAAAAGGCTGTGGTCATGTCCATAACGGAAATACATATTTGTAAACTCTGTTATTATATCTATGTGCATTATACACAGAGATCTTTTAAAAACTCTTTCATTGTTGCTCTGCTATGTGCCAAGCTGTGTTATATTTCTTGACTGCTGGATCTTTTGTTGTTTATAGTTGACCCAGGAAGAGCAAAACTCTTGAGGTGTGGCCATGCAAAGTTTTCTCTCAGAATGCCACACACTGCTGGCTAAAGGACACTTATTGTTGAATGTATTGTTGTTGCTCATGTTGTTGTTGTTGTTATTGTTGTAGGTGTGTTATTTAGTGTAAATTGTGCCTGAAGAGGGTGGGGTTTGTTATCCCTCCCTCTTTTTGCTGTTAAAGCTGAGGAACATTAGCCCATACACACAGTGTTTTCTAAGTCTTCTCCTATTCTAACACTACAGTATGCTGTCCTGGGGTGCACTGCAAGGCCGAGATAGAAATAAAACTGAGAGGTCACTTCTCAGATAACAAATGGTCATAGGCCTAAAATGAACCAAATGTCATGAAGAACAATATTAGAAAAATAAAAGCCTTATACAGGACTTCAACTTTCAATACTGCAAAAATAGTCGCATATACAAACTGTCAGCAAAACAGCTGGCTTACTTCTCATTTCTCTGCATCGATCTCTTTTCTCTTTGGGTTCCCCAAAAACAGAAAGTAGGTTCTCTAGAGGCGGTTGAACCAGCTGTTGTACAGCGGGCACAGAAGTAAGAATATTTATTTCTCTGCCTGTTCATTTAAAAGCAGACATTTCACAGCTGATTAAATGGAGGTTAAAGAGTACGTTTTGGATGGTTGTTGAAGTAATTAAAAATCGTCCCACCATAGTTAGCCACATTGTCAGGGAAAAGGTCATAGTGTTGCTAGATGAACTTTATAAAGACAGGTGGTACCAATCACTAATTAAGGCAGGAAACATGCTTATTGATTTTGGAATTGAGCAGACGTTCCTGTCTGTTCAACCAGCCAGGGGGACTTTCTGCAAACAATCCCCTGGAGCCCCACAATTTCACTCACACAAATTTTCACTTCCTGTGTGGTAGGGCTACAATGCAGCATAAACCATACCTATGAGCCGTTTGTTAAGAGTCAAACTCCAGAACAGGAAACAGGCTCTCAGTAAAAAAGTACAACAGCACAATGTAAGTGTAATACAATAAATAGATCAGACTATGAATATACAGAGCAGTGAATACACAATACAGTAATAAACTGATCGGTAAATACATGTGACAGGACCACTAAACACGAATTAGACAGGACAGCAAAGCAGAACATAATTTGGGCTCCCAGAGCAGCATTCAGACATTAAGATAAATGATATTAAGTGCAGGTGTTAGGTGATGGCAGTGTGTTCAGTAGTTGGAGAAAGCGCTCTTGTTTTGTCTGGTGGTAAAGGAAGAGATGCTTTTGGTTCCTCCTGTACCTTCAGAATAGATTTATAGTGTTATCCTGCTCCAAAACAGGCATCCACACCACTGTTGCTGTTCCCTGTATTCATGGTATTCTCAGCATCTGTAAACGTCTTCGGGTTGTTTAAAAGTACTATGAGCCTACTGCAGTCTTGGCACATGCACAAACACAGACATGTGGAGAAGGTTACCACCAACCACAGGCTTCACCCTAACAGTGCCCCCCCCCCCGTCCACTTTACTAAACGCACTTCCCATCACAGAATACAACAATCAGTCCCTTTACGGGAGGCTGGGTGTCTCTCATGATCAGCCCTGATGTCCATTCTTCAAAGGCATCTAGAGGCCATCACCAACCAGTAGCAGTTTGGTATATAATTTTATTATTATTTATTCCTGTTTTTATTGTACAGTGTTTCAAGCGGTTTGTGTGCGCATGTGTGCGTGTGTGTGTGTGTATGTGTGTGTGTGTTGGTTTCCTAAGTGTTTGTTTTCTACTGACTATGTGAAATTAACACTGACAATCCATCACCACAGCAAACCCTCAGAGATAACACATCCACCCACTGAACTTAGATGAGCGTCAGTGAGAGAGAGACTGAGAGAGAAGGAGTGATGTGTGTAGGATGAAAATTATTAAAGTATTATAGTAGTAAATATTTGATCAGATCTCCATTCAGGTAAATATACCATGTCAAAACTTCTTATTTCTTAATCCTCATGTTAATAGAAGGTTTTAGAGATCATGAGTTTAAGTCCATGAGTAGGAATTTAAGGACCAGAAATGACCCATTACTAAGCCATCCACCCTTTTGGTTAGTGTTACTATGTCTAAGAAACATGCCCTCCATGCTCACTAGATTCAATAGAAATGGTATATGATTTACCAAATAATAAATTCTTTTTTTAAGAATGCCTCCATAATTTTATATAAGAGGTTCAGAAAGGTACATAGTGTGCATTTGGAGGCTGCCAGCAGTTGCATGAAATAATCTGCATGACTGTTTAGCATACTCGTTTCATTGATTGATTTAAAGGTGTATAATAGTATTTAAGGTGTAACTAAACATTTACTTAAGATATTTGGATAACATGGCTTTTTAAGCCCCAGCAAATCAAAAGTTATAGTTGTTCAGTAAGTTTACTTAGTAGCTAAGGAATGGCTACTGTTTAAATAATAATTCTTGCAGTTTAGCAATTATGTTGTGCTAGGCCTACTGTGCTAATTGCGTTTCTCCTCAGCTTATGTGAAAGCTGGAGATGGTATCCTGCATGTTTGTTGACCTTTGACAAATTTGTAATATTTAGTTTAGATTTGGGACACATTGATATGTGGTATTGAAATTCAATACTCACCCAATTAACTGCAGTGTGTAAAACAGCCAAATCAGAATTCAATTT
Source organism: Prochilodus magdalenae (assembly GCA_024036415.1). NCBI lineage: Eukaryota > Metazoa > Chordata > Actinopteri > Characiformes > Prochilodontidae > Prochilodus > Prochilodus magdalenae. The sequence goes on along the minus strand of JAMWET010004262.1, from coordinate 64,368 downwards.
TTATGTCAGTCCAGCTCAACATTAGTCATATGTCTGTGTTGCTCAGACCTCATAAACATTCTGGATTTTTGTGCATTTAAAAATAGAAGACAGTTATTACAACCATGTTATCACAACCAAGAGATTTTTAAAGATGTGGTCAAATGTGCTCAAAGGATAATGATGAACTAGCATCAGAGTAAAAAAGTGTGAAATCAGAGAAAACAAGAACGCAGACTTAAGAATTAGCTGTGGCTGAATAACATGTGCTCTGGGTGATTAATCTATTCTGGGTGATGAGCCCAGCTGTCAGTCATAGGAACTTTGGGATTTGCTTCTATGATATTGTAGATGAAACTGAAACCTCTGGGAGCGGGCCTGCATCCACCAGCAGCCATACGTAAAGCATTGTTCAGTTTAGGAGTGTGATGGCTGCTTCATGTGGGTCAGTTTAGGAGTGGGATGCTGCTTCATGTGGGTCAGTTTAGGAGTGTGATATCTGCTTCATGTGGGTCAGTTTAGGAGTGTGATATCTGCTTCATGTGGGTCAGTTTAGGAGTCGGATGTTGCTTCATGTGGGTCAGTTTAGGAGTGGGATGCTGCTTCATGTGGGTCAGTTTAGGAGTGGGATGCTGCTTCATGTGGGTCAGTTTAGGAGTGGGATGCTGCTTCATGTGGGTCAGTTTAGGAGTGGGATGCTGCTTCATGTGGGTCAGTTTAGGAGTGGGATGGCTGCTTCATGTGGGTCAGTTTAGGAGTGGGATGGCTGCTTCATGTGGGTCAGTTTAGCAGTGTGACGGCTGCATCATGTGGGTCAGTTTAGGAGTGGGATGGCTGCTTCATGTGGGTCAGTTTAGGAGTGTGATGGCTGCTTCATGTGGGTCAGTTTAGGAGTGGGATGGCTGCTTCATGTGTGTCAGTTTAGGAGTGGGATGCTGCTTCATGTGGGTCAGTTTAGGAGTGTGATGGCTGCTTCATGTGGGTCAGTTTAGGAGTGGGATGGCTGCTTCATGTGGGTCAGTTTAGGAGTGTGATGGCTGCTTCATGTGGGTCAGTTTAGGAGTGTGATGCTGCTTCATGTGGGTCAGTTTAGGAGTGTGATATCTGCTTCATGTGGGTCAGTTTAGGAGTGTGATGGCTGCTTCATGAGGGTCAGTTTAGGAGTGTGATGGCTGCTTCATGTGGGTCAGTTTAGGAGTGTGATATCTGCTTCATGTGGGTCAGTTTAGGAGTGTAAATGCTGCTGTGTAGACATGGTCTTTGTCAGGATTCATGTGCAGGAAACTGAGCATGTACACTTTCAGCTCTCCACTGGTGACTAAATACTACCTTTTCTCTGTTACAAGTACAAGTCTTTATTCTGGTCCTCTGTTCCATGTGGAACTCCAGTGATTTACCCTGAAAACTAGAATGACCATGAGAGACACAGGAGTGAATAATTTCTGCAGTTTGATAATTACTATCCATAAATGTCATAAGCAAACACTTTCTTCCAAAGGGAGGTCTGATTCCAGGGTGTTGAATATGAGTACAGGCCTGATAAAAATCTGAACAGGAGATAGCAACTGGATAGTGAAGTTGAAAAGATTTGATCAGAGACTTTTATTACAATTAAAATAGCATGTGTGATACATATATAATGTATATCCATCCAGGTTGCCATGGTGACCTCACTGAGCTGTACTGTTCCCCTGGTTTTTCTGCTCTTCATCTTAGGTGAGTTAAGAGTTCTTACTGCTAATCTGTGTTGAAATGAGCTCATTCTTCATATCATCTGAAATAAACATAAATTATGATCTGAAACTGAGACTTTATGCTGCATCTCTGTGTTCTGTGTTGCAGGAGTTGTTGCCCAGGATGGGTTGACTGTAAAGTACATCTCTCGGTCATTCTGTGTTCTAAAGGATGATTCAGTGAACATGGAATGCACTTACACATATCCAAGTAATCACACGGTCCTAAAAGCTTTCTGGACTAAAGAGCCGATTACATCTCGTTCAGAACCTCCTGATCTGTTAGCTGATCCAGAGTACAAAGACAGGTTTCAATACCACGGAGATAAACAAGGTGGCTGCTCTTTCAGACTGAAGTATGTGAGAGAAAAGGACCAAAGTAAATACTACTTCACAGTTATAACAGACCGACCAGGAGGAAGGTATCAAGGTGAAGGTGGAGTTGATCTTTCAGTTACAGGTGAGCTCCATCAGCATATATACTACACTGTACTTCATTCACTGGTGTTAATGGTGGTTAAGCAGAGGACTAGACAAAATTACACTTATCCTCACCTATGTTCCACATACAGCTCAATATGCTTATTTTTCCTTCTTTCGTTAGTCTTTATAAATTAGTTTATTAAACCATTTCCTCTAAAGTGAAGATTTATTCTGATGATGGAGGCATTGGCTGACCTTGCCTTTCTTTTAGCTCTGTATGTTTCTACACTGTATTTCCAAAGGTATTCTCTTGTCTGTCTTTACATGCATGTGAACTTGAGTGTCATCCCATTCTTAATTCATAGAGGTTAATATAATGCTGGCTCACCCTTAACAGCTATAACAGCCTCAATTCTCAAAATTGCCTCAAAACTCCGCTCTAATTCATCCCAAAGGTGTTTTATTGGGTTGAGGTCAGGACTCTGTGCAGGCCAGTCCAGTTGCTCCACACCAAACACGCTCATCCTGCTCATCTGTCTTTATGGAGCTTGTTTTGTGCACTGGTGTGCAGTCATGTTGGAATAGGAAGGGGCCATCCTCACACTGTTCCCACAAAGTTGGGAGCATGAAAATGTCCAGAGTCTCTTGGTCTGCTAAAGGATTAAGAGTTCCTTTCACTGGAACTAAGGGGCTGAGCCCAACTCCTGAACACCGCACATCATAATCCTTCCTCGACCAAATTTTACACTTGGCACAATGCAGTCAGACAGTACCGTTCTCCTGCCAACTGCCAAACACAGACTCATCCAGCGGATTGCCAGACGGAGAAGCGTGAATCCTCACTCCACAGGACACCTCACCACTGCTCTCCACTGCTCTCTACTGCTCTCCACCGTCTCTATACCACTGAATTCAGAGCTTTGCATTACGCTTGGTGATGTAAAGTGTGGAAGCAGCTGCTCAGTCATGGATACCCATACCATGAAGGCCCGTGAAGCTTGATAGTCTGTAGCGATTAACTCAGGTTAAGGTGGCGACCTCTGTGCACTATGCGCCTCAGCATCTGCTGGCCACGCTCTGTTGTTGTCTGTTTCAGTCGGTTCCGTTTTGTCATTAAGAGTTGACTGTAGGAATATTTAGAAGCAAAGAAATTTAATGACTGATCACGAATTCACTGAGCTCCTGAGAGTAATCACTAACGTGTGTAGCAGTCTGCATGCCTAAGTGCTTGATTTTATACACCTGTGGTATAGAAATCATTGGAACACCTGAATTCAGTTATTTGGATGGGTGAGTGAATACTTTTGGCAATAAAGTGTACATGTTTCTACTAACAATAATACTGACAATTAACCCATTACAGGAGTCCCTGAGTGAAGAATGTACCAAACAGCCTTTTTAAAAGTCACATAACAGTTGGTGAGTGACCTATTTAGAAAAAGGCGATGTGCTTGCTAGTGCAGTTAGAGGCGAAAAAGTTGGTGAAACCCATTTAAGACTCTGATGTTTTGATAACTTGGCGATGGCTTGGCATATACCCATATTTTATATTACAATACTCATATTTCTATATTGGCTAGTGCAGTTCTATAGACGGAAATACCCATATTCATTATTACACATACACATTTCTATCAGAGCATCCACCCATTTTCTATATTACTAGTTATATATTACATATTACACAACCCATATTCTATATCCACATATACCCATATTCATATTACAATATACCCATATTCTATATTACATATAAACCATATTCTATATTACACATACCCATACTCATATTTACATATACCCATATTCTATATTACATATACCCATTGTGACGCCATTTCTAGAACACCATGATTGAATACCAGTTATGATATTGTTGTTGTTGTGACATATGCTACCAGTATTATGACTCTATAATATTTACAGAAGACACCATGTGACCTCTTTGTCACAATAAGACTGATCTTTTATGATCTTCTAACTAACCCTTCATTATTTTCCCTTTAGGGGAAACAGGTCTGGGTTTCTATGGGTTAAATAATAATTAATTATTAAAAAAGGAATTATTGTATGTTTATGTTAATTTCTCCAATAGATGGTTGAAAGAAATGGTGATCTATCCATTTATATAAAACTGAATGAGGAAGCATTATTTAGAGTCTATGATCTTGGATGAGTTGTGAAGAGACTTATATACTTTGTTTTCTTTTAAATAAATATGGTTTGTTCCTTTGAATACATGGTAACATTGATCAATGCTGCCCCTGGATTATTACTCAATTAGGAGAAATGATAAAGAATTAAAAAGATGTACTCAGACATATTCTAACAGATTTACACATGAACTACAATGAGTTCAGTGGATACAAGTATTTTCACAATTACCTTATAATTTCATTTCTTTCTGCAGAAATATTCAGCATATATGTGAGTTACAGTGTGTGTTCCTCCTGTACTCAGGTCTCCAGGTGGAGGTTCCTGAGAGAGTGATGGAGGGAGGTAACATCACTCTCACATGTAAAACCACCTGCAGTCTGACATCCAGACCAACATTCACCTGGTACAGAGATGGACGTCCTTTATCCTCCAGTACTGACCAACTCCACCTGCAGCCGGTCAGGAGGGAGGATGCAGGCAGGTATCACTGTGCTGTACTGGATCAGAAATCTCCTGAGGTCACTCTGAATGTCAGATGTAAGTACAGAATCATTTTATTCCATCCGAGAAAACAAAGCTGAGGGTTTATGCTGAGCTGTTAGTGATTAAATTTCCCTTGCAGTAAAATATATAATCAGTATATGTGTTTCTCAGTGTCACATTATGTACTTATTTCATACTCAGCTGAAATGACCAGTTCTAGAAATGAGCTACAGTGGAGAAGTTAGGCAGCACCGTTCCTTACTGAGATCTGTCCTGAGTTCTGATTCATGGGTAGCACTTTACTTTTCAGATGGGTAATAAGTAGGTAATAATATGGTAATTTTACAGTAACAAATTGTATTTAATTAAATTGTACCTGTATTTAATTAAATTGTCCCTTAATTAAATGCCAATTTCCTAATTGTTACTAAATGATGAAGCAGAACTACTTCATGTTTTTATTTTAAGTTAATAACTATAACATTATATATTCTAACATTGTATACATGTACTCATTTATTATTCACTCTTAATGTTCATTAAAGACTATAGATAAGCAGATTAAGGAAAAGAAGACATGCATATAATATTTAGGAAAGGAACCTATCATTGTGTTTTGTTTATCATTGTGTGCATTACTGCCTTGTTAACACTCACTACAATTTCTGATTTGTTATTTAGTAGCAACTAGGAAATTGGCATTTAATTAATGATTAAATACAGTTAGTTACGGTAAAATTACCATAAAATTATCTACTTATTACCAATCTGTAAAGTGCTACCGAATTATGTTAATTTTTAAAAACAAAAATTTCATTGTGATGGTATAATTTGGTGGAGTTTAACCTACATCTGCAGTAATCTTCATATGTTGAAGCTAATGTTGGATATACACTGTGAAAAAATGACGTTAATAAGAAATATACCTATATAAAGTGTAATGTGTCTGTCTACCTCTAGATGCCCCAAAGAGCGTCTCAGTGTCCATCAGTCCCTCTGGTGAAATAGTGGAGGGCAGTTCAGTGACTCTGACCTGCAGCAGTGATGCAGACCCACCTGTGAACTGTACCTGGTTTAAAGAAACATCATTAGTAGTAAGAGGAGAGACCTACACACTGAAGAAAATCAGCTCTGTGGACAGTGGAGGATACAGGTGTAGGTGCGGTAATGAACATGGAGAGAAAGACTCTGAAGCTGTAACTCTGAATGTTCTGTGTGAGTATGTTCTGTGTGTTTCAGCAGTTTCATTTTCTGATCCTGTAATGTCCTGTGAGGACGAGATCACTCACTGCTGTTATTATTCAAGTAATGTTTAGTTCACCTGCTGTTGTTCTCTGATTTCTAGATCCTCCAAGGAGCGTCTCAGTGTCCATCAGTCCCGCTGGTTATATAGTGGAGGGCAGCTCAGTGACTCTGACCTGCAGCAGTGATGCAAACCCACCTGTGCAGAACTACACCTGGTTTAATGGAACATCATTAGTAGTGAAAGGAGAGACCTACACAGTGGAGAAGATCAGCTCTGTGGACAGTGGAGGATACAGGTGTAGGTGCAGTAATGAATATGGAGTGAAAGACTCTGAAGCTGTAACTCTGAATGTTCTGTGTGAGTACATGTTTAGGTTATTCTTCTGTTTTTTCTGTTTTTATAGAAATGAGATTTGTGCTGATTGTTTATTGAATATTTATATTTAGTTATTCAGTTTTTAAATTGCATTCATTCTTTTATTATAAAAATGTGTAAAAAAGTGTATTAAAAAAATGGTAAGTGAATTAATTACACAGTCATGTAAAGTTTCAGTGGGTCTGAGCTCTCCTGAGGGCGCTTTCAATGTCAACTGTATAGATTTTCTCATTCAGACTTTTCTGTTAAAAAATAATCATGTCAGATAAAGTGCAGATCTATAATCTTTTACTGTGTCTGTGATCATTTTAACGGTAACTGAATCTGTCTTTAGATCAACACTCCAACTCAGCTATGATTTAGAAAAGTTTAGAAATTCTCTGTAGTTACTGTAGAAGTGTATACTGATTTAGAGATGAACAGGACAAACGGTCTTTACTGAATTGTTGAGGCATTATAAAACTGAGCACTGATGGTCATAAAGCAGTTTCCTGCTGCTGATCTGAAGATCTGTTTTCTCGTTTCTCCTAGATCTCCGAGTGGAGGTTCCTGAGAGAGTGGTGGAGGGAAACAATGTCACCCTCACATGTAAAACCAGCTTTATACTGTCTGATGGTCCAACATTCACCTGGTACAGAAATGGACATCGTTTATCCTCCAGTACTGACCAACTCCTACACCTGCAGCCGGTCAGCAGGGAGGATGCAGGCAGGTATCACTGTGCTGTACTGGATCAGAACCTCCACTCTCCTAATGTCACTCTGAATGTCAGATGTAAGTACAGATTCACTCACAGCTAAGGGTTTAGCTTTTACTACAAGTACTGAGTTACTGTACACCGACACACTACTTACAGCACACTAACACATTACACTTACTGAGTTACAGCACACCAACACACTACTTACAGCACACTAACACATTACACTTACTGAGTTACTGTACACCAACACGCTACTTACAGCACACTAACACATTACACTTACTGAGTTACTGTACACCAACACACTACTTAACACTAACATATTACACTTACTGTTACTACTGCAACTTACACACTAACACATTACACTTATTTAGTTACTGTACACCTACACACTACTTACAGCACACTAACACATTACACTTACTGAGTTACTGTACACCAACACACCACTAACAGCACACTAACACATTACACTTACTGAGTTACTGTACATCAGCACACTACTTACCGCACACTAACACATTACACTTACTGAGTTACTGTACACCAACACACAACTAACAGCACACTAACACATCACACTTACTGAGTTCCTGTACATCAACACACTACTTACAGTACACTAACGCATTACACTTACTGAGTTACTGTACACCGACACACCATTAACAGCACACTAACACATTACACTTATTTAGTTACTTCACACCGATACACTACTTACGGTACACTAACACATTACACTTATTTAGTTACTGTACACCGACACACTACTTAGAGTACACTAGCACATAACACTTACTAAGTTACTGTACACCACCACACTACTTACAGTACACTAACACATTACACTTACTGAGTTACTGTACACCAACACACTACTTACAGCACACTATCACATTGCACTTACCGAGTTACTGTACACCAATACACTACTTATAGTACTAGGTGACTGCCCACCACTGCTGTTTTGTGACTGCCAGTTAAACTAAAAAAATCTTTCTTTAAAGTCTCAGAGGTGATCTTTTTCATCCAAGGAAATGTCTGGGCTCGCATTTCTATCTGCCATAAACAGAATGTAGTTTTGTAGGAATGTATTGCTGTGTTTATTAGAAAGAAAATCACCCTAAAGAAGTGTAATGTCTCTGTCTACCTCTAGATGGCCCAAAGAACGTCTCAGTGTCCATCAGTCCCTCTGGTGAAATAGTGGAGGGCAGTTCAGTGACTCTGACCTGCAGCAGTGATGCAGACCCACCTGTGAACTGTACCTGGTTTAAAGGAACATCATTAGTAGTAAGAGGAGAGACCTACACACTGAAGGTCAGCTCTGTGGACAGTGGAGGATACAGGTGTAGGTGCAGTAACGGGTATATAGAGAAATACTCTGAAGCTGTATCTCTGAATGTTCTGTGTGAGTATGTTCTCTGTTTTGTAGCAGTTCTCTTTTATAGAACTGTAGTGTCCTGTGAGGACTCGATCACTCACTGCTGGTGTCCTCTCATTTCTAGATCCTCCAAAGAGCATCTCAGTGTCCATCAGTCCTTCTGGTGAAATAGTGGAGGGCAGTTCAGTGACTATGACCTGCAGCAGTGATGCAAACCCACCTGTGCAGAGCTACACCTGGTTTAAGAAGCTGGATAAAGAAGCTCTGCTGAAATCAACAAGTCAGATCTACATCATCTCAAACATCAGCTCTGCAGATAGTGGGGAATATCAGTGCATGGCTAACAACACTCAGGGGTCTCGATCCTCAGAGTACAGGACATTAACAGTGTTGTGTAAGAGTTTAATCTGCTTGTTCTGAATATTTAGAGTGATATCACTGGAAACATCATCTACAGTTATGAACATGTCTTACTACCATTCTGATTTGGTAGATGCTCCAAAGAAAGTCCAGGTGTCCAATAATACAGCAGAGGGTAGTTCAGTGACTCTGACTTGCCATAGTGATGCAAATCCACCTGTGAACTGTACCTGGTATAAAGAAGGTGGAGACTCACCTGTAGCATCTGGACACAGTTACAATCCTCTACAGAGTGGATCCTACTACTGTGTAGCTCAGAATGGATACGGATCTCAGAAATCAGCTGCAGTGACCGTCACTGTAAAAGATGTTACTGATGAAGAAAGAGGTATAAAGCTGAGGAATATTTTGTTTTAAAAAGTTGACCTTAGGAATCATGTTAACAAAGAGCTTTGGACTGAAGTTCAGTACGTTGTTCTTGGAGGGGTAGTTGGAGCGATAGCTGTAATTTTATTTGTTTCCATTGCAGTTTTTTACTAACTCCTCCTGCATGTACTCTAAACACACAACCAGTAATGCTTTATTTATTATAAGGAATTTGGCTTGCGCTGTTCAAAAACAGCTGCCTCAAAATAAAATCTTTATGAATAAAATGTAAATGCTTACAGAGCTGTTTCTGAATGAACGTTGAGGTTTAGTCAAAGTGTTAAGGAGAGATTAAGGGTCTCTTCTATATCTATTAGTTTGTTATTAATGTAGAAAGGTTTTAGGCTGACCAAAACTTTGACTTCTGTATTCATGTTTACACAGGGCTTCAACACATTGTTCTTGGAGGGATAGCTGGAGTGGTGGCTGTAATTTTATTTGCTTGCATTGCTGTTTTCTGTATATGGTAAGCATATGCACATTAACTGACTGTAAAAAAGTTTTTTTGAAAATCAACAGACTTGCACAGTACTATACTAGCTGTATTCATCAGAATATGCTATAATAGCACTACTGACATTAATAACATTGTAATTTTATTCCTTTAATTAATTAAGTAATTAATTAGTGCAATTATGTATTTATTTAATAATATATGTTTCTTTAGGAAAAAGAGACAAGGAAATACAGCTACTTGCACGACACAGGCAAGTTGAACAAAACACTGTTCATCCTATTTTTTGTTGGCAAAAAAACATCCTAATCAGTTTGTTTTTTTGTTTTTTTATTGATGTAACTAACCAGTAAAATACTTCAAAAAGAGCTGCCTCAAAATAGCCCTTCACAAATAAGACATAAGTCCTACAGAGCTATTTCTGAGTGAATATTAAGGCTGGTCTGTTTAGGTGAGGCTGATGATCTCTTCTATATCCATCAGGTTTATTTTAGCAGGATCAGATGCCTAGATAAATTACACATCTAATTCATAAGTAAATTAAATAAAACGCTAGGCTTATAAGAAATGTAATTTTTATAATACAGCTTTAATTTAGAGTTATAAACTAGTTATATAACTTTTAAATCCTTTTCAGGGTGTATAGGCAGCCATTGCCGTTCTTTCTAAAAGGGGGCGATATGAGCACTCTTTTGATTTTATTAGGATCTGTGTTGCTGAATTTTTCTCTGTATTTTGGAGAATTGATTGCTTTCTCCAGGAAAAAAAGAAATTACAGTAAGTTTTTTTAAGATTACGCCCAAGTTTCATTATTCATTTGTGGTATACAAAGCTTCAAGAGTTTCTCATGAAGTGACTTTCTATGAATTCAAGTACTATAATCATAAAGGTATTTTTTCATTTACTTCTGGAAACTTTTGTAAGGTCCAGTGATTCACAACTGCAAAAGTTGTCAACAGGGAGAAAATGTGTATTATCATCATAGCCATAACAATTATATCATGTTTCCTAATGATGTACTAAATGCAACATGCAAAGAAAAAAAACAAAAGCCCAAAAAACTAAACATTCTAGGACCTTTTACAGCATCAAAACTTTAGCAAGGCATGTCTAAGAAAAAATATTTAGCTTTTTTTTGCAGGAATAAAACATTTTAGTGTTTCTGAAACAAAATGTATCAGAGTTAATCTGATTCATATTTGATTATTATATTTCTTGGTCTGAGTATATTAAATTGTTTTATTGTGGTGTATTTCTATCAAATTGTAAACTTTCTATCAGGATCTGTTTAAAGGAGCAGGACAAACTTTTTTGTAATTGTCAGGCAAAAAGACTCCGAAAGGGGAAACAGCAAAAGGGGTAGTCGAAAACCAAAAGGAGGTCAGAACCTGAATAACCATAAACCAGAAAGAATGTTCAGAATTGCTAACAAGATGGCAAAGCTTCGTGAAGAGAATGTGTGAACGAGGGGTTAAGATACAAACAGTAACTGACATCAGCTGGACTAAAACTAGCACCCGAAGGTGACCTCATCGAGCGTCGCCCTATGGGAAGAGTTCGGGAGAGTGAGAAAAATGGCAAAACCTGGAAGCGTCACAGTAATAGTGTCTTCATAAAAGGGGGATTTTTTCACTTTAAAGAACTGACCAAGCTTTATTGTTTATTTATTTGAATTTTTTGTTCACTGTATACAGTGATTTGCTAAAAGAAAAAGAATAATACAATTATTGAGTGCTAATTGTGAGATGTAAAGAGAAATCTAGCTTTTTGAACAAATTGGTACCTGAACAATCCACACTGAAAACTTTATATCAAGTTTAATTTAGTACAAATGTTTAATTGTTTCAAGTATGATTTTCTTGCTGTTTTATATCAACAGAATGACTCTATGACATGATTTGCCATCTGTAATTCCCTTTTTTTTACAGCAACACTACAGCAACCTGGGAACACAGCTAGGAGCAAGAACTAGTGATGCAACATCTGATCCAAATACATCCATTCAGGATGATGTTCATTATGCCAGTGTTGTTTTCCGGAAAGCCAACAACCCCAGGAATGCTGAGAGCTCTGCAGTGACAGCTTCAAACTTAGGGGCTGATGAGGAGGTTCAGTATGCCAGCATCCAGCACCGCCGTGATAAAGTGGTAGAGAAGACTGAAGGAGATGATGTTCAGTATGCTAGTGTCAGATTTATTCGCCCTGGTGCTACCAGCAGGTAAGGGAAGCCAACTTTATTAAACTGTATAAAATCTTATTATTTATTTCAATAAAATATACATTAGCTAAAAATACAGTATTTTAAAACTGTAGTTTGTGTTCTTGCAGGCCAGCAGTTTCCACACATGAAGATGTCTCTGTGATTTACAGCACCTTGAAATAAACAAATTTGCAATTCTGATCAAGATCAACATTATAGCCAATGTTTTCATGTAAAAGACAAGATTTCATCATGTCTATTAATAATGTCAAAAAGGTGTGACTCAATCTGTTAGTTTGATGTAGAAAACAAACAGCATTTTGGAAGCACTTGGACCATTTCGTCTGATGTTCATTGTATCCGTAATTTACCATTTCAGAATAATACTATTTACAGGTTGATGATTTGAATTTCTTTAAATTTGAATCATGAGTACTTATCCATGATCCACCATTTCATTTTAGATATACACAAACCAAAATAAGCAACCTTATAATACATTCCACTTGCCCTCTGGTGTCCTTCTGCACAAAACAGTATGGTATTTTAAAAAGCCCTGTGTTTTAATCCATGACTATGTGCTGGACCTGTCTACAACCTGTACAGAACAAATGCACCTGCAGCCACCTCTTGTAGAACATGAACCCCACCTTTAAAAATGTTCTGTATTCTCCTGAAAATTATATGCACATCATTTCTTACCTTTTATACACTCTTAGAATGGTAGATTTTACTTCACTTAAATCCAACTGGGTTTAAATTTAATTACACATCCCTGCTTTTATTAAAATGTTTAATGTAATTTGTAAACACTATAAAGGTTTAAAAACATACCACTCATTCCTCCTCAGTCCATATGTAAAAAAAGCTGTAAAGCAACAATGCCAAAAAAATTAAACATATAACTATATGTTTACTATATGATATAAATTACAAATAATCTGATATAATAAGATCAATAAAACACAAATAAATGGTGCGGATCTCAACCTGAATATAAGAAAAAGGTACAATATGGCCCCTTTAAGTAATCTGGACTCATATACTTTGGGGCATCACCCAGTACTACGTGCTATTTAATCTATATAGCCTGCCACTGATATAGATAATTAACACAGTTTACATGTCCACAAATTAATGCTCAGAATATATATATTGTTATGTTTGAATTTGAATATGATTTTCAGACATAATCTCAGTTTTAAAAATTAAGCTAGCCTAATGGGTTGCAGCTGTCTTGGCAGCCATCACAGTTGCTGGTTCCTTTTGCTCTTCTGACCGCAAGAAACTGATTCAAGCCTCTGATTGCTGTAATTACTTTGATTACTGCAATGCTTTCTTTTCTGGGTTAATTATAAGCTTCACTATATTTAGTTCATTTTTATTTAAGTTTTGTGCATTGTTTTGTATTATTTTATTTGAAACTTGTTTGGAAAGTGCATTGTAAGTTAAGATTATTAGATGTTCGATTATTATCAGATACTTGCCTATGGATAAACTTTTATATATTAAACTTTCAATATTAACTGTATTTATTATTATTATTGTTATTGTTTTAAAGTTGACTATCTGATTTTGTGTTGCTGGGATTCTGACCTTTTTGTTTCTGACAAATTATTCAGTTGAGGAGACCTGTTTTATGTATGATGAGAGAAATCCAAAGTCTAATAAATAGTTCCATGTAACCTTGTGTTTAGTGTATTAGTGTATGATTGTCTGAAAGACATTTGGTTAGTAAAGTTTACAGAAAAAGTCAGAAAAGTCACATTTTTATTTTTCAGTGTTGTCCTGTCAGGATTGCTGAGCAAAGTTTTCTGTTTACACACAGCTATTAAGCTTTAATATATTATTCATTATGTGTGTTTATGGAGAATAATTTCTCCTTCTCACACTGACAAACCACATCACTCCTGATTTAACCTCAATCCAGTCATTAATTCAATGATAAACTCTTGTTAGAATAGCACCAAATAATAAAAGTGAAAGCCTCCATGTCTGCATTCCTGAAATATATAAATGCTAGTTGTCCCAGTAGCTTATAGCAAAGTTGATAAACACATTAATTTTCCACATTTCAAATATATTGACTGTTATTTTTTGTTTTGTTTTGTGTTTTGTTATCTGAACTGTGAGCTGATCCTGGGCTCAAATTCATCTTATGTTATTTTTTAACAACATGCTGTGTTAAGCCATTTATTATGGTGTTGTTTTTGGAAAGATCTTCTCATGTGTTTTGTTATATATTTTTATAATGTTGTGTTGTGTTGTGTTGGTTAGCACTGGCTGCTGGAAGCTTCCAATCCAGGAGGATGTTGTCATGCACTCACCTTCTGGATGAAGGACTGTTCATGTTTCTTGCATATTATTAATTGTTAGTTAAACTAGTATATATGTTATTGTTGTTATTCTTTGTAGGGTGTGCAGTTGCCTTGTGTGTGAGGAAGTCATCGAAAGCATGAGGATTGTGGTTAGAGATTTGACCTCACACATCAGTGCAGTGTTTTGTATGTGCCTTTTGCCCTGGTGTTTAATAAACAGCACTTCTCATGGTAAAATCATGGCCTCCTCTGTCTCGCTCCATGCTGACACTATTGGTATCACCCCCTAGTGGTTTAGAGGAGAGTAGCAATACCAGAAAGGCAGATACTGGTGGTGTGTGCACCTCAGGCATTTGATGTACACCTGTTTGCAGTAGAGCTATCATTGATCCAGTGATGGTGAGTGCAGTAAGCCATCTGCTTTCAAAGGTGCACTCAATTCAAAACCCAGGGCCACTACTTTTTTACTGGCCCAGGTTCATAGTCCCACCTAGAATCAATCTTTTCACTGCTCACAACCGTACTCCTGCACTGAAGCTATAGTTGGTTCTACTTTTGTTGGCCTACATTTTTAAACACCTTACTGTGCACACTGAGTATTTCCCCCCTAAGTCTTTAAAACTATGACTCCTCAGTAGAAAAAATAGTGTTTGACTATATTGTAAGGTAATGCTTTATTCATAACAGTTTATACATTGATAGAAATAAAAATTTAAAAATCTAATTATAAAAGAGGCTTGTTATAGCAGTATTTTAAATCTTGGATCTACAGTATCACAAATAAGTCAGTTCACCCCTCACATTTTTGTATTGTCCCAGTGCCCCTCCGGACAATGTGGTTATGGTCTGCCGACTGTGACATACTGTGACATGTTAATGACCCCAAACACACCTTCAAGACGACCTCTGCCTTGCTAAAGAAACTAAGCATAAAAAAAATTGTCAGACCTAAACCCTTTTGAGCATCTGTGGGGCATCCTCAAATGGAAGGTGGAGAAGTGCAATGTCTCTAACATCCACCAGCTCTGTGATGTCGTCATGGAGGAGTGGAAAGGTTTCCTGTGCAACCTGTGAAGCTCTAGTGAACTCCATGTCCAAGAGAGTTAAAGCAGTTCTGGAAAATAATGGTGGCCACACAAGATGTTGACACTTTGGGCACAATTTGGTTATTTTCACTTAGGGGTGTACTCACTTTCATTGCCAGCGGTTTGACATTAATGGTTGTGTGTTGAGTTATTTTGAGGGCACAGCACATTTACACTGTTATACAAGCTGTACACTGACTACTTTACATTGTAACAAAGGGTCATACCTTCAGTGTTGTCCCATAAAAAGATATAATCAATATTTACAAAAATGTGAGGGGTATACTCACTTTTGTGAGATACTGTACTTGATCACATACCTACTATTCATTAAATAAATAAAAATTCTAGCTAAAATCCTTGAATTATTTTAAGACAAATATTAACAATAAGGAAATATTTTTTAAAAAAAAAACCTTTCCAGACAGGTAGTTGAAAAGTGGAGAGGATTTGAAAAATTAACATACACCATATAGACAATTCACTGCATTAAAACTTCTCCCTGTTTACACAATCGTTTTTAGTTGCTCCACTTACCATACAGGTCTAAGCTGGAATCTTACCATACAGGTGTAGGCTTAGGGTGTTTTCTACAGTAAGAGACTTTTGGCCATAACAAATAGAATATTCACAATAGAGAGATGGCTTAGATTTTCTAGAAATATATATATATGTAATGGAAATTATCTAATTATTGTCAAAGTGATTCATAATCAATCAGTGTATTCATGTGTTTTGCTCTTTGTGTGCGAATAGTACTTGTTAGTAGGCCAGTGTTTTTCCACCATAGCTTCTATGAACTCTTACAAATATGCAAGCTCGTTATTTTCCATCCTACACAAGATAACAGAGACCTTGGGCAGATGACACTGAGAGACTCCTCCTTAGATGTACAAGAGACTGATACAGCCCAAGGCCTGCAGGTAGCCAGCAGTACAGCTTGGGCCTGAACACAATGACCTCTTGTACAATTACGCCACTGTGAAACCAGTTTGGGCGGGGTGGGCGCACAAGCCTGTATGTTATATATATTGAAGTGTTTTTCTTGGGGAAGCAGAACGTTTCCGACTCACTCCAATAAACTTGATACTCACTTTGATCCAGACTCAGAGACTCTTAATTGTCTGTCACCTAGAAATTTCCACCACAATATATATATATATGCTAATAATATGCTATGAAGAGAATTTCTTAGGCTTTTTTTTGGCATATTGTACTGTTAAATGAATGTCCTGTGACCACTGATTAAGGGCTAGAGGATGACCAATGCAAACTGTACAGCAGCAGATTAACTAACGTGTCTGACTTTGATGGACCGGTAAGGTAGAAGTGGACAGTAAGTGGACAAAGTGTTTAAACACTTCAGCAGCACTGAGCACTGCTGTGTTCTGTTAATTTGCGTTTTACCTACTGTTACAATTACTTTAATTATAATACTGGGCATGGTTTTGTGTATCATATACATATAAAGATGAATTAAGTGTCAGGTAAGCTGCTACCGAGCTTCAAATAGCATCATTCACTGATCATTAATACGTTTTAATTGATCATTACAGTACAGTACAATACAATGTGCATGTAATTATGACTACATTCCTCTAGATGGCAGTACAAACCAACAGTACATAAACTTCATTGGTGTTGAAATGGGTTATACGTCATACTGCAGTATAAGAATATAAACATGTTAGGAATATTTAAAGCATGACAGCTTTACACTTACTACTTATTAAATTCATGTGTATTTGGTTTCTCATTGTATTTGACTGAAAACAGGAAATAACAGTGCTAAACTAAGCATCGTCCTTTTCAAATACTGTTCTAGTGTATAGTAGTTTTAAATGATAAATGTTCCATTTTTAATCAGTCACAACAACAGATCTAGTCTAGATCTAATGAGGGGACGTTGACGCATTCGACACATTTAATGTCAAGCTTTAACGCGGTTAATGAGAACTATGTTTGTATTTAGTAGATGGAAGGAAGGAAGGGTGGGGGCTGTGTTGAACTGTTTTAACTATTTAAGCTCCTCCTATTTTTTCAATTCGCCCTAAGTTCAGGAGATGGACATCGCTTGTTGGAGGTACGTATATAATCTTGTATTGCTTTTGGAAATGAACTCCTGAGGTCCTGCCTATTCGACCGCAACTGCACTCCTGTATAATTTTGCTGTTGTGCTGGGTGGGCTACTGGGGGTTTCCAAGCTCCAGCAACAACCATCATTTTAGGACGTTTGTTAGGCGTCGACCACAGCACAGGAAACAACCCTGAGAAACACAAAACTCGTGTAATCTGGCCTAATTTTGCCTAATATCATCAGAATACCGGCGACACATTACTTTGTTACGTCTTCAGGTTTAATGAGCTCCCGTGAACACCGAACAACCGTTTGTAGTGAAGTGTTGATACAACGCTCGGAAGAAGTCGACAGACTATTTGCTGCACACTACATTTCCCATAATGCCTCGGCGCTGTCTCGGAACACTTTCGGTTTCACACTGCAGATCTACGCGGTAGTGTTAACATACGTGAGTATTACTCAGATACACAGACTGTATTGAACAGCAGCTGAGACACAGAGCAGCTAGCCTAATGTTAGCGCTTATGCTAAAGTGACCTTTTAGCCTAACAACACGCAAACTAACATCTGTTATTTTGTAGTTTGAATATACGGGATCGGGCTTAATGTTCCGCATTGTGAAGGTGGACGTTGTCAGGGCGGCACAGAGATTCAGACAGGAAGCTTAATTTGAGTTTCCAGTCACCGACTACCAGTACCTACCGAAAAAAAAACTTACCATTACGTTATACATGTAGGCCATGTGATCAGAACAGAGAAAAGGGGCTAAAGGAGGATCAGAACAGCGATAGGTGTAAGTTCTAAAAATTTGATCATCCCTGTTTTCATGTTCATGTGGAAGCGCTGGAAATCCTGGTTCATATGTGACAGTGAGGGTTTCTATGAGGAGCTGTTGTGAAAGCACTTACGCCTCATACTTAAGTTTGTTAGTTAAACCGTGCAGACTGTGGTCTCAGCCTAAAACACGCCCAGTTTTGACCCCCTGGCAAAGTAACTGTGTTCCTGTTTGTGTTCATTGTCTTCCGTTTTGTATTAGTTTCATGTTATAGGCTGGATTTTAAACCAACACCACATTTGATGCAAAAAAACACAGCACCTCAAGTGTGTAAATATTTAGTAGAATCAAAGTTCAACATAAACTGCGTGTTGTTGTTCAACCTATTAAGCAATGCACAAGCCTAAACATAGTAAAGATTAGCATTATATCTTAATTACATTTTAATGACTGCTGGTGCAACCATCTTCAGAGCTATTCATGAATATGTAATAAAATAGATACTAAAACTGCATATATCTACAAATACGTACGGTCAAATGTATTTACATATTTTTATAAACCTATTTATGAAAATATTTTGTTGTGTATGATCATACAGGTTGCAGTGATGATCTCGATCCGAATGTCTCTTACTGCTTCTCTGGTGTTTCTGCTGTTCATCTTAGGTGAGCCAGAGCTGCCTCCTCTTATCTACTTCACTATTATATTATAAGAATTTATCTTATTTATGTTAGTCATTTTTGCTATTCAATGTCCCCTACATTCTATTCCAAAGGATATGGAGCTTCTCATATTATGAAGTAATGGAAGAGAAGCAAACAGTAATAATTCACACATCTCTGTGTTCTGTGTTGCAGGAGTTGTTGCCCAGAATGGGTGGGGTGTGACTTACAAACATAAATCTGTCTGTGCTCTAAAGGGGTCTGCAGTGACCATAGAATGCAC
The DNA here is from genome assembly GCA_024036415.1 of Prochilodus magdalenae. NCBI lineage: Eukaryota > Metazoa > Chordata > Actinopteri > Characiformes > Prochilodontidae > Prochilodus > Prochilodus magdalenae. Next base: position 45,236 of record JAMWET010004262.1, on the reverse strand, counting down.
TTACACATATCCAAGTGGTTACTCAGTCACGAAAGCTTTCTGGACTAAAGACCCGGTTACATCTGGTTCAGAAGCTCCTGATCTGGAAGGTGATCCAGACTACAAAGACAGGTTTCAGTATCACGGGGATGAACGACGTGACTGCACTTTCAGACTTAAGGATGTGAGAGAAAAAGATAAAACTAAATACTACTTCAGATTTATAACAGAGCCTGAAGTAAAGTATGAAGGTGAAGGTGGAGTTGATCTTTCAGTCACAGGTGAGCCCCATCACCACAAATAAGACACTGTACTTCATTCATTGGTATTCAGGAATTAGAAAGCAGTTCTGTAATATAATTACATCAGCTCTTCACAACACATCAGAAACACAAAGTGCTTAAAACTAGAGAGGCAGAATTCAGTCCTGAGGTCTTTTGTACACTGAGGTGTTTTAAACAGTAGCATATTAGCAGTAGTTGATTAACTGTAATGCGCTGGTCCTGTTCTTATTCTTCCACACTGATGGTGTTGCTGTTTGAACAGGGAATTGCTCTTTTCAAAGGGACTCTTAATCAATCATTTCACATGCACATTGCACATACACTATGCCCACGCTAACACTACCTCAGTCATGTATGACAAATAAGGTGGTATGTAATGGATCAAGAGCAGTTTCCCCTCCAAGCTCTCCTCTATTCATTTTTCTGGTACAAGTTGTTCTATGTCTCATCTATTCATAAGATTCTTGGTAAACTACACACATCTGATCATGAAACAGCCGATTGTCAACTATCCTAAGTCTGTACTTTGAGATTAGTCTTTATTTTATTTGCATTTTAATAATGAAAAGTAGCATCTCACTATATAATCTATTTAAATATGAATGTTTTTTCCCTTTGAAGTAAATATGTAAAATATAAATATTTGTGGCAAGAAATTAAAAGGTTTTAAACAAGATTTAGAACAAGGCTTCCGACAAATCTTTGTACATTAATTACAGTCTAATGCAATCTGTATTTTTGTTGTAAAATGTAAAATTAATTCCACTTTGGTACAGAAATGTGCAAGACAGCAGTGATACATCCAGTTCCTGATACTTCTAGCTTTATACTTAAGTTTGTTTCTTTTGTTCTCAGCTCTCCAAGTGGAGGTTTCTGGAAGCGTGGTTGAGGGAGGTCATGCTATTCTCACTTGTAAAACCACCTGCAGTCTGACAGTCACACCAGCATTCAGTTGGAACAGAAATGAAATAAGTTTACCCTCCAGTACTGACCAAGTCCTACACCTGCAGTCATTCGGAGAGGAGCATACAGGCCGTTATCACTGTGCTGTCCTGGGTCAGATATCTCCTGAGGTCACACTTAACTTAAAATGTAAGTACAGCATCATTTATTCACTCTCCAAAAACCAACAAAGCTCAGGGTTTATGCTGAACTGTTTGGAGAAAAATATAAGCCACAGCTGATGCAGACATCATTCTTTATAAAGCAGCAGATCTAGAAGAAAGTATAAACAATATAGAAATACAAACATTTTTGTATTTCATTTGGATTTATTTTTCATTCCAAGAAAAATGCAGGATTACAGTCAGTTTTGGGCAAAATAAATCCTAAAGCTGCAACAACACAAGTTAAAGATGTGTATCTGCAATAAAACAATATAATAAAAATATAATGTAGTTTTGTTAAATATATATGTATGAGTTTGCTGATATAAACAATCAGAAATCACCCACAAGTGTAATGTGTCGGCCGGTCTCTAGATGGCCTCTCAGTATCCATCAGTCCCTTTGGTGAAATAGTAGAGATTAGGGACTTTGAGCTGCAGCTGTAGTTTATACTCATCTGTGCAATGCAATTGTTTGACAGGTGTAATCTTAGCACAAGAGACATACATAATAAACAAAATCAGCTCTGTGGACAGTGGAGAATACGAGTGCAGATACAGAAGGAGAAGTACTCTAGCATAAATCTGAATGTTTTGTGTATAGTAGTATATTAGTGTGTACAAGCAACATGTTCTGATTTATGACACTCAGTCACTAAACAATATCGTTCTTAGATCATTAACTGTAGTACGTTAGTAGTACGCTACACAGAGAACTGTTCAGACCTAGATTCCGAAGCTTGATGTCAAGTCTCATGTGTCTAATGTCTAATGTGTGCAGATAGCATACAAGTAATTGTAGGTGAAACAAACGAGTGCCATACATGGTCATCTTATAGACAAGGTGCTGATGGGTGACAGTGGAATTAGGATTATTGTAAAAGTAAAATAAAATCAGTACATAGAACAGTGACTGTCTTGTAGGGCTGTAACAATTGCCGCACTTCATTTTGTCCCAAAAACAACACACGGTACTTTAAAGCACCATATCAATATTTATATTATTGGTTCATTTTACAAAAACATACATGATCAGTGACATCAATAGCTTTGTTTGGGACACAACCACATTACTGCTTTGGACACTGATTCAAAAGAAGCACACTGGTCCATGTGTTAAGTCAATACTGAATTGGTACATATTGATTTAGATTTCATGTATGAAGCCCATGCATTGACTATGCAAGAATGTGTGACAGTCTAGGACAGTGCTATAAATGAATATGGTTATTCTTGAGTTTGTGAGCTATAAATTATCTTGAGCCTCTATGGTAATGTACCGCATTGTCATGTTCTTGTTGCTCTTCACCTTATTTACTTTATTGCTGTAGAAGCATATTACATACAAATCACTAGAAGACAAAAAAAAGACAGAATACAGCAAACACTTTTGGGTTATAATTAAAGGAAAATATTCACTGCTTGTTAACATTTTCCCATCACTATACATCATCACATGCAGGATTCAGAAAACTGGCAGGCAAGAACAAAAGGGGCTAAACCATAACATAAAACGGAAAACCACTAAAATACATAAAATGACCCAATAATTATTTATATTTTGGTTCAAATTAAAACATATTAAAGATAATGTTATTTTAGCTGTCTACTACATCATAATAGGTTTAAAACTGAGTTTTGAACCTTCTGAAGGATTTGATTAATCAGAACAAATGATATAGCTTCATGTTCTACTTTAGTAAGAATTAACAAGACGTCATTAATGACTAAGCAGGTAATATACCCACGCTAACACTACCTCAGTCATGTATGACAAATAAGGTGGTATGTAATGGATCAAGAGCAGTTTCCCCTCCAAGCTCTCCTCTATTCATTTTTCTGGTACAAGTTGTTCTATGTCTCATCTATACATAAGATTCTTGGTAAACTACACACATCTGATCATGAAACAGCCGATTGTCAACTACCCTAAGTCTGTACTTTGAGATTAGTCTTTATTTTATTTGCATTTTAATAATGAAAAGTAGCATCTCACTATATAATCTATTTAAATATGAATGTTTTTTCCCTTTGAAATAAATATGTAAAATATAAATATTTGTGGCAAGAAATTAAAAGGTTTTAAACAAGATTTAGAACAAGGCTTCCGACAAATCTTTGTACATTAATTACAGTCTAATGCAATCTGTATTTTTGTTGTAAAATGTAAAATTAATTCCACTTTGGTACAGAAATGTGCAAGACAGCAGTGATACATTCAGTTCCTGATACTTCTAGCTTTATACTTAAGTTTTTTTTTTTTTTGTTCTCAGCTCTCCAAGTGGAGGTTTCTGGAAGCGTGGTTGAGGGAGGTCATGCTATTCTCACTTGTAAAACCACCTGCAGTCTGACAGTCACACCAGCATTCAGTTGGTACAGAAATGGAATAAGTTTACCCTCCAGTACTGACCAAGTCCTACACCTGCAGTCATTCGGAGAGGAGCATACAGGCCGTTATCACTGTGCTGTCCTGGGTCAGAAATCTCCTGAGGTCACACTTAACTTAAAATGTAAGTACAGCATCATTTATTCACTCTCCAAAAACCAACAAAGCTCAGGGTTTATGCTGAACTGTTTGGAGAAAAATATAAGCCACATCTGATGCAGAAATCACTCTTTATAAAGCAGCAGATCTAGAAGAAAGTATAAACAATATAGAAATACAAACATTTTTGTATTTCATTTGGATTTATTTTTCATTCCAAGAAAAATGCAGGATTACAGTCAGTTTTGGGCAAAATAAATCCTAAAGCTGCAACAACACAAGTTAAAGATGTGTATCTGCAATAAAACAATATAATAAAAATATAATGTAGTTTTGTTAAATATATATGTATGAGTTTGCTGATATAAACAATCAAAAAATCACCCACAAGTGTAATGTGTCGGCCGGTCTCTAGATGGCCTCTTAGTATCCAACAGTCCCTTTGCTGAAATAGTAGAGATTAGGGACTTTGAGCTGCAGCTGTGGTTTATACTCATCTGTGCAATGTAATTGTTTGACAGGTGTAATCTTAGCACAAGAGACATACATAATAAACAAAATCAGCTCTGTGGACAGTGGAGAATACGAGTGCAGATACAGAAGAAGTACTCTGGCATAAATCTGAATGTTTTGTGTATAGTAGTATATTGGTGTGCACAAGCAACGTGTTCTGATTTATGACACTCAGTCACTAAACAATATCGTTCTTAGATCATTAACTGTAGTACGTTAGTAGTACGCGACACAGAGAACTGTTCAGACCTAGATCCCGAAGCTTGATGTCAAGTCTCATGTGTCTAATGTCTAATGTGTGCAGATAGCATAAAAGTAATTGTAGGTGAAACAAACGAGTGCCATACATGGTCATCTTATATACAAGGTGCTGATGGGTGACAGTGGAATTAGGATTATTGTAAAAGTAAAATAAAATCAGTACATAGAACAGTGACTGTCTTGTAGGGCTGTAACAATTGAGGCACTTTTTTGTCCATTTTGTCCCAAAAACAACACACGGTACTTTAAAGCACCATATCAATATTTATATTATTGGTTCATTTTACAAAAACATACATGATCAGTGACATCAATAGCTTTGTTTGGGACACAACCACATTACTGCTTTGGACACTGATTCAAAAGAAGCACACTGGTCCATGTGTTAAGTCAATACTGAATGGGTACATATTGATTTAGATTTCATGTATGAAGCCCATGCATTGACTATGCAAGAATGTGTGACAGTCTAGGACAGTGCTATAAATGAATATGGTTATTCTTGAGTTTGTGAGCTTGAGCCTCTATGGTAATGTACCGCATTGTCATGTTCTTGTTGCTCTTCACCTTATTTACTTTATTGCTGTAGAAGCAAATTACATACAAATCACTAGAAGACAAAATACTTTTGGGTTAAACAGGCAGGCAAGAACAAAAGAGGCTAAACCATAACAAAAAACAGAAAAACCACTAAAACACAAAACACATATTAATGATAATGTTATTTTACCTGTCTACTACATCATATTCGTTATATATTACAGTCTAATACAATTATCTGTATTATCACTGTAAAATGTATCATTAATTCCATATTGATACAGTGATGTACAAGACAGCAGTGATACATCCAGTTGCTGATACTTCTAGCTTTATCTTTTATACTACACTGTATAAAGTTTGTTTCTTTTGTTCTCAGCTCCCCAAGTGGAGGTTTCTGGCAGTGTGGTTGAGGGAGGTCATGTCACTCTCACATGTAAAACCACCAGCAGTCTGACAGTCACACCAGCTTTCACCTGGTACAGAAATGGAATAAGTTTACCCTCCAGTACTGACCAAGTCCTACACCTGCAGTCATTGAGAGAAGAGGATACAGGCAGTTATCACTGTGCTGTCCTGGGTCAGAAATCTCCTGAGGTCCCCATTAAGATCAAATGTAAGTACAGTGTCATTTATTCACTCTCCAAAAACCAACAAAGCTCAGGGTTTATGCTGAACTGTTTGGAGAAAAATGTAAGCCACATCTGATGCAGAAATCACTCTTTATAAAGCAGCACATCTAGAAGAAAGTATAAACAATATAGAAATGGGCAGAGAACCTCTATACTGCACATTTTTGTATTTCGTTTGGATTTATTTTTCATTCCAAGAAAAATGCAGGATTACAGTCAGTTTTGGGTAAAATAAATCCTAAAGCTGCAACAACACAAGTTAAAGATATGTATCAGTAATAAAACAATATAATAAAAATCCTGTATAATGTAGTTTTTTTAATGTATGAGGTTTCTGATATAAACAATCAGAAAATCACCCACAAATGTAATGTGTCAGTCGGCCTCTCAGTATCCATCAGTCCCTTTGGTGAAATAGTAGAACTAGGGACTTTGAGCTGCAGCTGTGGTTTGTACTCACCTGTGCAATGTAATTCTTTGACATAAATCTGAATGTTTTGTGTAAGTAGTATAGTGGTGTGCATCAGCAACGTGCTGTCATTTATGACAAACAGTAATGTTTTTAGACGCTCTAAAGCATATTTCACTTGTTTAAAGAAGGTGGAGATTCACCTGTAAGATCTGGACACAGTTGCAGTCCTTTACAGAGTGGATCCTACTACTGTATGGCTCAGAATAAATACCTGTTAAGATGAAAAAAAAGTAAATTATGTATAACTGATTTCAACATTTCTGTATATACAGCACATACAGGTGTAATTATTGGGATTGTCACTGGTGTCTTGATTGTTGTCCTTGCTGTGGGATACTGTGTATGGTAAGCATCGCCTATTGGAAAATAATAATGTTACCATTTTAACATTATTATTATTGTTGTTGTTGTTGTTGTTGTTGTTATTATTGTTATTGTTGTTGTTTTTTCAGGAAAAAGAGATTTCAGGGTACATGTGTAAGTCAAAGTCTTTTTGTAATTTTAAGAGTAATATCAGTATAATTTGTTGGTTTAACTTTTGTTTTTAATTGTAACGGTATAGAATTGTATGTACTATAGCTCAGTTTCTGTAAATGTTTATTTCATGCTTAGTTTTATGTCAGTAAGTTTTTCTTACTTTAACATTGCATTTGAATGCATTATACTATATTTGTTTTGATATCACAGTTGTGTTTAGTGTTTTAACATGAATGAATATAACTTCTAAGAGCATAATGACATACAGATTCTTTTAGATGTATATGAGTAGGCCAAATAATGTAAATGTTACTAAATCGGTAATGTAATGTGATTACAAGAATTTAAGCTGTACATTTTGTTACAGTATGTATTTATTACAGGTGATAATTTTACCATGTTACATCCAACACTGATGGCAAAATTGCATCCTATGGAATTTACTTTGAAAACACTAATTTTAACTAGTCTGCAGTCTATATTGTCTATGACTGGAGATGCCTAAAACGCTCAGCAGATAGCTTAGCTAATCACACCTACTAGCTATAAAAAAAAATGTATTTAGAACCTAAAGTACAACAACTACTTGCCAAATATACTGTTGGTATCAGATGTGCCAATCCATGGACCTTACAAGATCTCTGAGGCATATACAAGTGCCTTGTGGTATATGGCACCAGGACATTAGCAGCAGATCCTGTAAAAGAAGTTTGCATACACAGTTGAGGAATTTAATTTACCTTTGCTGACTAGGCTTTACAGCACATTCTGCCATAAGGATATGATTCGATTGCAGATTGTGGTGGAAATGAAAAATAGCAAAAGCAGTTGCCTTAAGTTAATGTACCTAGTCTAAATGTTCTACCAAGTTCACAGTATGGAAAAATATGCGCAAACCAGGAGCCGGGACTATACGGGCTACATATGCATAATTAAACATGACACAAAGACATAACAGAAAGAGCAAGATACAGACTATCTAATCTGTTTTGGAATTTAGTATTTTATTTTAAAATATGATGAGAGGGCCTGCTGCGTTCAACAGACTCAGGACTTTAACCAGGCATGTTCAGGAAAGAATGAAGGGGATTTGTTGCTAGCACAAGAAATTGTGATTTTAAATAAGATAACATTTCATTGATCCTGAAGGAGATTGCAGATTGTGAATTCATTTGGGTTATTGTGTGTTTCTTAGAGAGGGACAACCCCTGATCCAGATCCATCCAGGCTGGAGCAATGTTCCCCAGAGAGTCAAAAGCTCCAGGAAAGTGGTTAGGCCTGCAATGACAGATGCTGACTTTATGCTGTTATGAGTAGAGTCAGTATGCCAGTGACTGAAGAGTTCACTCACATATTGTCCATTACTGTTGTCCTATCAAAAGTTCAGTTGCTGAATCATCAAAGAACTTCTGTTAGAACAGCGCCAATTGAAAAGAGTAACGGCCTTCATGTGTGTTAATGTTGTGTTAAAGTTCAAGTAGCTTTTAGCTTTCAGAGTGATTTTTTTTTTAGTTAAATAAGTTAAATAACTGTGAAGTGAGCCTGTGTGCAACAGGATCCATGTTTTTTTGTACTTGCTGCAGGATCCTTTTGTTTTTGCAAGAGCTTGTTAAATAGTGTGCTGTATATTTTTCATGATGTTACACCACTGCTGTTGGAACAAAACATTTTTAAAAAAATGAATGGAGATATTGGTTGGGGGGTTGGTTCTGATAGCAGCAATATATTGAACAACTTTACACCCAATTTGTCACTGTTGGACCAAAATCTCATCCTTCCGTTAATTTCATGAGATTTTTCTAATACAATTCAAACAGTATTAAAGACAACTCAAGTGTAAAATACCAAATTTAGTTTTTAAAAAAACCTATACAAATATAGTTTTTTACATTTTTGTTCCAACAACAGGGCTATGTGTGGCACAGTGTAAACTAACAAAACCTTATGAATGTATGTATGAATGAATGTTTGTTAGCCTTACTTAATTATGTAATTTTGAGTCAGAACAGGGCAAAGAAGATCATTTTCAGTCAGAACAGCAGAACAGGGCAAAGAATTTTGGGGTTTTTTTCATTATTTTTTGCTGTTTAATTCATTTTTTTTGTTTTGTTTGGGATAATTAAATGACCAATTAAAGGACTAATCCATGAAAGTCCGGTACAACACCATTGCAGTCTTTGGTGATGTTGCCTGCATCCATGTAGTCCTGCGTCGTGCAGCCATCTGCCGATGATGCTGGCACTAACAGGATGACTTATGCTGAATGTCTGCAATCATGTCTGTTGCGTCACTCTGGGCATGTCAGACAATTCATCGGTCTAAATCCTGCATGTCGCTGGTGTTTCTTTTCACCACTGCCGCCAGCCGCGTGTTGTGTTAATATCTACATGACCAGTATGGCGTGCAATATCTCAATAAGACAATACGCTCCCCAGAGCCTATGCTGTGACCCCTCCCAAACTCTTCCAAGTGCTCAGATAGCTTTCGAACTTCGCTCGCAAAGGATGCCACCAGCACAACAGCATGAGGCAGAAAGGAAGGCGTGCCCAACAGGATAACCTTATATAGTCAGTCGGGGCAGCGATAAGGGCCATCTCAGCTTACATAACATGTGGCAGAGTATGAAACTTCCTGTCCATTTTATCAGGTTCACTTACCATATAGTACACTTTACAGTTATAGAATGTACAGAGAGATGTAGTCCATCTTTTTTTCTGCATACTTTGTTACCCTGTTCTTCAATGGTCAGTGTTTTTATGTTATTACTAATTGGTGTATGTTTGTAGTTAATGTAATAACAGCTTGTAATAACGTGTAACATTTTGGTCAAATGAATCAGTAAATACTATAGTGTGTTGCACAGTCAATTAAAGTGGGTTTCCTCAAAAGTCTCAATATTAAATGTCCCAAAAAAAGTATGTGATGGCATTCTCAACCTTTGATTAAATTAATCCTAAAACTTGCAGGAACATTCATATAAAGAGGTTAATAATTGGTAACTGCACTAAAACAATGTGGTTTTGCAGAAATGGATTACTTTACAATGTGTCATATATATTATATCAGTGTTCATCGGTTGCTCTGATGAAATAGTGAAGGGTAGTTTAGCAACTCTGGTTTGTAGCAATGATGCAAAACCACTTGTGAAACTTGCAAACTTCTGTCAAAAGAACATTAGCAGTAAAAGGAGAGACCTACACAATGAAGCTCTGTGGACAGTAGGCTATTCTGAAGCTCTTAATGCCAATTAAATAGTCAAGCAAAAAGTTATTAAATATGCACCAGACCTCGCTAACATTCAGTTTGTGAGTTCGAACTGTGGTTGTAGGAGGAGAGACTGATTAAGAGAGGAAGGTGAACTCTTGAGAAATTATTGTTTAGTGCTGGGAGCTACACTACACACAAGACAGGACACCCAAAATAATTTTTAGCTGTTTTATTTCAGGAGAAATTATTTACTTTTGAATATAGTTTGTCAGCTGGAGAGCTGGGAAAAGCCAAAATGTGTGGGAACGGGACACATATTGATTTTTAATGGGAGCGCGATGAATTCTAGCGGAAGCAATGTTAAACAATCAGTCCCATGCAGCTCTCTATCACCGCCCTCCCTCACCAGAAACAAGTCCTTATCTTATGTCACAGCACCCTTCGCATAAAAGGATCGCTTCTCAACTGTCACTAAGTACATCAATATGAATCCTTATATCACTGAAATATCACAGAAAAACAAACGGCTCTTCTGGACTGTTTGAGACCTAAAGCTATTTAGAAGAAGCATGCATACAGCATACTGAGCAAAGGTACCAGTACTTCACTTAAACAGCATGTTGTTTTGTAGTCTCTTATGCTCATTTGCCTCCATAACAAAACTGTTGACAAAAATATGAATAGGAATTGGTGTCAAACTGAAATACACAAGATGCAACATAAACATGCAATTACTGTTTTATAGTTAATTCATCCCTAAAACAAAACATCTACTAAACTGTTATGTCGCTTGGCCTCTTTACTGAACAACAAAACAAGGATTTGCATTTACAAACCAAAATGAATGAATTCATGTCAGAATAGAATATAATCCACTGGAAAATTTCCAATGGAAATGCATTGTTATTATTCTAATGCAATCATTACAAAGAAACGTTCAATGCACTGGAGCATTTAAACAAGTGATGCATGTGGAAAATGCACCACAAATGAAAAGCAAAACATTTAACATCACAAACACTAAACAGAAAAATATACATGCAGATCCCAGTGTCAGAACTTAATACAAACCACTTTGACAAGCAATCAGCTCGCAAATTCATTACATTACACTGTGTGGTGCTTAAACATGCCAAAACAAATCACTCACAGCTTTAACTTCATCCTAATAAAATAGCCTTTTACAAAACATACAGAAAATAAACACTTTACCTGACAGAACACATGTATCAGAAACACAAAAAGCAAAAGAGATGCTCATATGAGCCATGTGTTGGTCTTTTTAGGGCAAAACTACAGTGAGGCATATGCTTGCACAGGCAATGTAGATTGTGAAACAAATAGCAAAACAAATTGCATGGTACAAAAAAAAAAACTAAGCGGGAAATTGGATCCATACTGCAGAAAATTAGTTTCACATTTCTCAATATCAAATTTCATAGCATCTATGTATAGATACAATTAATGCATGGACACAATACAGTGAATCCATGTTCACAAGAGATGTTACTCCTGATCAATCACATATTACAGAGCCAGACAGCGGACCCAGGGTTCTCCAGTCCAAACCCTGCATAGAGGGGTTCAGTGAATGTTGTATGGAATGTGTGCAAGTGGACTAGTTCACGCTCGTCTACGCTGTAGAAGGACAGAGTGCCAGCCAGACAATCCAGATGTACTCCTACTTTATTAGAGACTGGAAGACCCGCAGGCATGATTTCCATGCTTCTGTTATTGTGCCACACCAAGCAACTGTGATTGGACATGTTCAGACTCCAGGACTTATTGGAATGTCCAAACAAGCAGTTGTTTCCCTTCCTACTGATTCCTTTGTATGTCACTGCAATAGTAGCTCCCAGAATCCATTCAGCCTCCCAATAACAGCGTCCAGACAGACTCTCCTTACATAACACTTGGGTCAAGTTAAATCTCTGTTTATCATGACGATATGGCTGATCCTGTTCAACAAGTGTGATCTTGTTGTTCTCATTAGACAGAGCAAGACACAGATGTGCTGTGTTTGGGTCCAGTGTCAGCTTACAGGCAACTACACAGAAGAAATCAAATACTTCATATTAATTATACGCATTAAGTAGATCCATTTCTTATATTTCTCACATTGCTATGTGAACAGTTCTCATAACTCTTTTGCCTCTAAACCAAACATTTTCTGCAGGCATGGCTGTTATAATTCCATTTTTGACATGTATGCAGGGGGAAAGGTTTTTTTAATGCATATAAAAAGTTTTGTGTAGCTTTGCTTGCTTCTATATGTATGAAGCTGTTTAACTGTAGGCATTTCTATGTGTATAGGCATGCACACAATAGTGTAGTACATCATTCTGACAATACAAATAGTATTGGCTGCAAATCCAACATAGCTAGGAAACAATATGGCAAGTCAATCAGTTAGTTAGATATTTTAGCTTTGTGTTTTAATAGTTGCATTCAAGGAACACAACAAGGCAGCTACTTGCAATTAGTTAGATGACAACTATTTGTCAGCTAGATTTCATGGTCATGGCAAGTCAGCTTGTAGGGATTACCTAAACAGCATATTACATTTTACTGTTACTTCTAAAAGCACACAAATAATCACTGACAGAATTGTCCTTGATAATAATAATAATAGTAATAATAATAATAATAATAATAATAATAATTAGTCGTCACCTTCTTATATTCACCAAATGTACTGTTATGCCTATTTGTCCCCCTTGTGCATAAGTGAACCAATGAACCATACAAGGAGGTTGTTGATGATGATCGAGAGATGATAAAATAAATAAATGTGTTACATCTGTCGTCTCTGTCTGCCTGTCCCTGTACATGTGCTCCTTGTTGTCTGCTCCATGTGCTTCTGTTTTGTTTTGGTCATGTGCTCCTCCTGTCTCCGCCCTCTAGGTCCTGTGTTTGTAGCCCCGCCCCTTCCCAGGGTTTCCCTGTTGGTCGTGGTTTATTTATACTCCCTGTTGTCCCCTGTGTGTTGGCTTGGTGTTTTGTGTTCATGTTGCATGTTAGAGTTCTTGTCTGTTAGTTTAGTATTCTGGTTACTATTCCCCTCTTGTTGCTGTGTTCCTTGGTTTTGTTTTGCCCTTTTATGTTGTATTAAAAACTTGTGTTTACAACCTGCCTCATTGTCTGCCACCCCTTGTGACAAAATGTTTCATCTATAGGTATTTTTTGTGAGTCAAAAAAATTAATGGTATTTTCAGTTACACGTTTGATTGTGAAGTGCTGACATTAATTAACATATACATGGCCAAGTGAACCTACATTTCTTTATTCCAGGTGCGATTCTCAGTTCTCCTCCTTGGTCCATTCTATAGAATAAGAACAATAATATAGCGTATATAATTACACACGCACGCAAACAAGCATGCAATGCTGTTTTCAACTATGAGGTTTGCTATTTTCTATAAAACAAGGCACATATGCAAACTAATATTTAAGGCTTCATATATGTGTATATATATACTGAATACAAGTGTGGTCCTTGATCACTTGCAGATCAAATTGCAGATCAAAGTCTATGGCAGTGGTCACCAATCTTACCCATAAAAAGCCAGTGTGGCTTAAGTTTTCTTACCAATCAAGCAGAACCACCCCTGATTCCACTTGTTTAATCAGTTGGTCTCAGTCTTCAAAAGTTATTAGTTACATGAGCTGAGCTCTTGCCTGGCTGGAATGAAAACATGCAACCACGCTGGCCCTTCTTCACTTTTTATGCCCATATAGCTCTGCCCTAATATCTACTTCATACTTTAATGATATGATAAATGAACAGAATATAGAAATGAAACAGCACTTGTGCATCTTTCTTTACCTCACATATACTGTACTTTGACACAAACAGCATGAGGGGTACAGAACCTTGCAAGGGGAATTTTTTATCTTGTCTACAAAATGACTCTTCTTTTATATTCTTTATTCCACAAACTCCCTCATACATTTACTTCAATTATAAAGGTTTAGCTTACTTCAGGGTATTCACTTTATAGGGTGGTCTAGTAAGTTCTGAAAAATCTCCTGGATTGTTGTAGCTCAAGTCCAGCTCTGTCAGGTGTTTGGGGTTTGAACGTAGAGCTGAAGCAATTGAAGAACAGCCAATTTTTGTGATACAACATCCAGACAGCCTGGAGAGAGAATATAGAGACAATCCCCCACCAAAAGAAATGGCCAGGTGAGTTTCAGCTTTATGAACATTGGGTATAGTGTGTATATATCTGTGAATGCTGTAGTTACATGCATGAGAACAAAAACATGAAAATGATCCTGAAATTAACTGTTTCAAAGTAATAATCATTAATTAGTTTGGTTTTGGGTTGATTTAGTGGACATTATTACTGGCTGCCCTGTTCTGGTCTACATGTGCCTCCAAATAGCCTTGAATTGAGTTAAATTACATTCAAGTCCTTTTGAGATTTTTTATTTCTTACCACAAACTAAATCTGTTACATTCATTACAATTTTTGGAAACTCTTAATTTTAACCTGAAATTGATTAATGCATTATTAAACGAATTAATAAATTCATGCAAATAAATTCAATTTCAATCCAATCAGAACATTTTCCAATACAAATAATTCATAAGTGACTTTTCTTTTTACATACTAGCATTAGTTATACTGCACCTTATTTCAGTACATTTCTGTTATTTTAACACTCAAACATAAGGATTATCTAAAATATAATTCACATTCTTCACAAATATATACATTTTATAAATATATATCTATAAATAAACTATGTCTACACAGGTGGACAGACACTTGCCTCAGTATCTCCAGACTGCAGTGCAAGTTCTTCAGTCCTTCAGACAGAAGTACTATTCCTGAATCCATCAGGTCATTGTTACTCAGGTCCAGTTCTCTCAGGGATGAGTCTACTTTTTGCAGAACTGAAGCAATATATTTACAGGACTGCTCAGTGAGTTTACAGTCTGATAGTCTGTAGAAGAAAAGAGAACATTTTAATGTCATCATTTTACAAGCTAAACAAAATATATGCAAGATGAGAGCTCTAATTTCAAATTAATCTTGAAATGAATTTGGAACTGCTGGTGAACAGAAAGGAAAGTAGAGTTATAATGTACAATAAGATATGTATAAGTCTAAAGCATGTATGGTAAGCTGTCATGACTTTCCTGGCTCTGTATTCTCTATCTGTTTTTGTTTTCTCTGAACTGGCACTTCTTATCATCTGAAACATTAAAAAAGAAAAATGAGCAGGGCAATTACTGGCCTGATCACTTAACGTAGTGCATCGGATGACCAGTTAGCAGGTGTTGTGTTGTCATGTATGCATCATATGTGTGTTGCACAAGCTAAATCTAATCAGATTAGATGTAATAACTGTGGACTTAAATTACAGTAGCAGTTCCTGCAATCTTTAATATAAAAACAATGAATCTTTTAGACTCACTAGCTTCTAATTTAATTTACTCAGTGGCACATTTCAAAGTAATGCTTACCTAAGAACTTCAATGTTACAATGTGAGCTCTTTAGGCTCCCAGCAATCTGCTTTATTCCTGTGTCTTGAATGTCATTGCATCCCAGGTCCAGCTCTCTTAGGGAGGACTTTGATGCTTGTAGAGGGCTGGCAATATCTTTACAGGATCCTCCAGTGAGTCGACAATCTGAGAGTCTGTACAGGTAGGTAAGGAGAGTAAAACAAGCATCAGAAGAAACCTCCATAAGAAACAACTAAGAATGATTGTTGCTTCTTTCTTTACTGACTCCCAATAAGGCACCCATTAGACATTTAATATCTGGACACAAGTGCCCTGGGTGCAGATAGAATCCAGCTTAGTTTGTTTGTGAAGCAACCAAATTAAAAAGGTGACACAACCATATTTATATATTCGTAATCATATTTTTAAATTCAGAAACTCACATCAATGCCTCCAGTTTACAATTTGGGCTTTTCAGGCCAACAGACAGCAGCTTTACTCCTTCATCTTGCAGGTCATTGTAACTCAGGTCCAACTTTCTCAGGGATGTGTTTGGTGAGTGTAGAGCTGCAGAAATATCTTTACATGACTCTTTGGTGAACTTACAGTTGGAGAGACTGTAAAAGACAGGCAAAACAAATCAGAACACTATGTTCATGTAAAAAGTAATGTGGACTGAATGTACACAGTGTTTATAATGAATACAAAATTTGTTCTTTCAAGCAAGAAAAAATGCAATTATATTAAAAAGAAATTCCTTAAAAACATTTACCCTTTGAAAAGAAGAAATTTCAATATAGAGATTTGTATCCTAAAATTCATGATACTTTAAGAAATTCCATGATTTCTTGTATCAGATCAGTGCAATTCTTCAGACTTACCTTAGGATCTCCAATTTACAATTTGAACTCTTAAGTCCATCACAGAGTATTTTTATTCCTGAATCCTGCACATCGCTGTTGCCCAGGTCAAGTTCTTTCAGAAGTGAGTTTGCTGACTGCATAGCTGAAGCGACATTTTCACAGGACTGCTTGGTAAGATTACAGTTTGACAAGCTACAAAAAAAAAAAATTACAGAGAGGCATATTAAACAACTCAATTTTCCAAGCAAGGTTCATGACATCATTCAAGTGTAGCCATCTAAAGTGTAGGATAAAGTGTAGAATGTTTGATTTGTAATGTCCTGCCCTCTGAAATATTTGCTTCATACTGGTAACCTAGCACTTAAATAAAGGAATATAACCATAGATAAATGACCATAGGTTTTTCAGACAGTTAGCAAAGCCTAGCAACCGTAGACTACATTTTATTTTCAAAAGAGAATCAGCGTTCAGAACACTGTGTAGAGCAAGACTGGGTTCAATATCGGGTTCTCTGTAAGGGCAGCCAAACTGGAATTGATTTGCATGTGTTTTTGGTAAGGAAAAACCAGACATAAAACTCACACAGCCTTTCTGCAGTTTCTCACAGCTGGGATTAGCCTCCTACGGCCCTCTTCTGAGGTGTTGTACTTCTTCAGGTCCAACTCATCCATCCCCTCCTCTGATGCTTGAAACATGTTAGCCATTGCTGAACAATGTGCGAGAGAAAGCTTTTTGGACTTTTTCTTGGACTTGAGGAAAGTCTGAATTTCTTGCTGAAGAGAATTATCTTTCATTTCAATTAAGCAGTGTGAGAGATTGATCCACCTCTCAGGGTTGATGTTCTTTTTTTGGCCCCGTTTGAGGTTCTGTATCATTTTCTGAATGCTCTCTGAGCTGCTGTGTGGGCGTGTCAGTAGGCCTTTTAGGAGTCTTTGACTAGACTCCAGAGTAATCCCATGAAGGAAACGAAGGAAAAGATCAAGGTGTCCATTCTTACTCTTCAAAGCTTCATCCACTGCATTCTTCATAAGAACATCCAGGGGAATTTCAGGAGGTCTAGCCTTGGTCTTCGGAAGAAACATTGAGATTTCCTCCATGTTCCCGCACAGGTAGCAGTAGAATACATAGAAAGCAGCAAAAAACTCCTGAAAGCTCAGGTGAACGAAGCAGTAGACCTTTTCTTTATGAAACACTGATTCCATCTTAAATATTTCAGTGCAAAACCCAGAGTACCAGGAGGCCTCTTTGACATCAATGCCACACTTCTTCAGGTCTGCTTCATAGAACATGACATTGCCTTCAAACAGCTGTTTGAAAGCCAGCTCTGAAAGTTTTAGTATAATCCCTTTGCTGTCCTCCAGAAGTTTCTTGGCATCCTCTTCATGTCTGTCGTCAAACTTTTGATTCTTCATGTTTGTTTGAATGAGCAGAAAGTGTGAGTACATTTCAGTTAGAGTTGTAGGGATGTCTTCCTCACACTTCTGAGTCAACCAAGGCTTAAGTGCAGTTACCGAAATCCAGCAAAAGACTGGTATGTGACACATAATATGAAGGCTTCTTGTTGACTTAATGTGAGATATGATTCTGTCTGCCTGGTCCTTGTTGTGCACTCGCTTCCTAAAATATTCTTCTTTCTGCAAGTCACTGAATCCCTGAATCTCTGTCACACAGTCAATGTACCTAGAGGGCACCAGATTGGCTGCTGCAGGTCGTGAAGTTATCCAAATAAAAGCAGAAGGTAGTAGATCCTTTGTGATGAGGCTCACAACCAATGAGTCCACGGTGGATTTAGTGTCAACGTCACCAACATATGTTGTTTGTCTAAAATTCATTGGAATTCTACTTTCCTCAAGGCCATCAAAAATGAACAAAATTTTCTTGTTGACATACAAGTTTGAGTGGCAGTTCCTAAGTTCAGGATGTAAGCGAACCAGAAGGTCATGGAGACTGTGACGTTCATCTTTAATCAGGTTTAGTTCACGAAATGGAAGTACAAACAGAAACATGATGTCTTCATTGGCCTTATCCTCAGCCCAGTCAAGGATGAATTTCTGCACAGAGACTGTTTTTCCAATGCCAGCTACACCTTTTGTAAGAACAGTTCTGATATCTCCTTTGCTTTCTCCAAAGATCTCACTGCAGTTGATTGTGCTCTCGCATGAGGACTGTGAATTTTCAATGTTCAAAACCTCATGTTGATTATTTATTCCTTTGCCCTTCCCTCCTGTCACTGTGAGGTTTGTGTAGATGTTATTAAGCGGAATAGTTTTCCTTTCTTCTGCGGTGTCTTCAACTCTGAACGTATTTTTGCTTTTTAGCCAGAGTTTATGTCTCCTCGCAACACTCTGAGGATTTTTCCCTGAGGGCAGAAAATTGGAAAGAGGTACATAAACCTTTAACCAAGTGAGTAATTGCTCATTAACATATACCAATACAATTTCTGCCAATTAACTATCTTTGTTTTACTTGCCTTCATCAGGTTTTGTGTATTTTCTAACAATGAAGTCTGTCAACACTGATTGTTCTCCCTCATTGTTTGTTCCAGGAGCGTGCTCATGCTGTAGTCTCAATACTCTCTGGTTTTTTAAAGGCTGCTCACTGAGATCAGGATTCGTTCGTTTTCCTTGTATCTTCTTTTCTACTTCACTTGCAAGCTGATTTTGATTCATAGCCTTCAAGATGTGTATAGCAACGTCAAGCACATTTTTGTCACCATGGACACTAATCATTGCATCTGCCACTTCTGGTCTTGATTTTTTATATAGATGTGCCCGTGGAATACGTAGGTATCCCTTTGGGGGGCAACTGGTAAGCCTAAATGTGAACATTCTCAGCTCCTCCTCATGCAGTTCCTCAAGGGTGTCAATAAGTATAGATGGTGCTGATGCCATGGTGAAAAGGCTGAAACAAAACAGACCGAAGATTTAAATAAAGCAGTGAGATTCCACTACATGAGCTTGGAAGCTGAAAATTTTACCATGGTTGTTTGTTATTAATCCAGCAGGATGTAAGAATCTACATACAACATTCTGTTCCACTGCACAGCATAGTCCTAGTGATTGTGCTGTTCTTTTATTCATTAGTTAAGATAAATTATCAATATGGCATAAAAAACTTGGCCCATTCCTATGGATGTCACTTAGAGAACTGAAACCAGGGTAAAGGTCACCTACGGACAATGGACTCTAGGGGGGTCCCCTTCATCAAGATCTGCTCTGGCACATCCTGTTGTTGCCTCAGAGATAACAGACTACTTGCGAACTCAGCTGTTCCTCAACACAACATTTTCCAAAGCCCATTAAAACTTCCACCTCTCTCGCTCTCTATGTTATGATTCTTAAACTGAAACCCAGTTTCTTTAATCAAGATTACTACTGATCTTTATATACACTATGCCGTTACAGTTTTATAAGTAGTTTCAAAACTCACTTGTGTAATTGTACTTATTGGACTGTGTTAACTGAATCATGATTTAGAACATACACAACCGAATAAGGTTATTACCATGTTACCTCTTAGCAGTAGTAATGGTAAAGGCTAATATGTCATTTGCAACCCTAATACAAACTGGGTACATCTATAGAATGTATAAGTTCTTAATTTATTTCTCTCCTTTTTGTCAACCATATTAACACCTTCATTCTACACATGAAATGTTTGTTTTATTTTAATGATGAAACCATGCTTTGACATTCTCAAATGTATGTGGATATGTAAGACAATTTTGTGGAAGAATGAGCAGACTAAATGCATATGCATAAGGAACTGACACTGAGGAAGCCCACTCCTTTAGTCCGCCTTCAAGGCCTGTATGTATACCAAGGTCACACACACAGAAATAAGTCTCAACACCACACACTCTCAATCAATGCTCTCAACATGCTTATTAATGTTCTGTTTTGTGATTATTGTGATTTTAGATTAATTGTTGCATTCAGATTTATGCTGCGGCCCCAATCATTTTACACAAAATAGCTTCCTCTGAGTTGCAGCAAGCTCTGGAGTCTCTTTAGTTGAACGTGATGTATCTACACTTTCTGTTCTGAATATATTAATCCAAATTATCATTTTATATTTAATATTTACCATGCCAATAATGCCCCTTTAATAAATCCAATAAGTTTGGATATGCAGCTCAATATTGTGAGAAGCGTACAGAACACTAGATGTCTCGTGTATGACCCCTGACCCTGAGATCGGTTCAGATGGTCCTGTTTATAATAAGCTAAATGTTGCGAATTTATTAAAACATAATTGCTATGCATGTGGAAATAAAAGTAATTAAAAGCTGAGAAGTGACTTTTTAGCACTCTTGTACTTTTTTCTTGAAACTTACTGGTCTATAATCAAAATTCAATGCACCAAACACAAATGCAGGCGAATATCTCTTTTCAGTGTATCTAAAAGGACTTCAACCATGCAAGTCTTTCTTTTGTATGTAACAGGAAATTGGTTTTAACATGGCATGTTACTAGACATTACACATCCTGTGATGTATCACACATGCACACATTGCAATGGCAATGCTGAAATGATAGATTGTGCAGCCCATTACCAATTTAACTGTCCTTTCTTGTTTCATTTACAACTGTTAAAATACAATACAAACTGGTGGGATAGACACTTTTCTTGCCAGCTATGCATACTGATTAGCTAAAATGGGTTGTACTGACAATTAAATACTCCACACTCACTCACTCACACAAATGTTTAAAATGATGTAAAAGATTGGGTAATATTAAACATAGCAATTCTCCATTCCAATACTACCCTCTAAATGTTAGAGCACCAAGTAAGACATTTTAACTTTTAGGTTTGGTTAATTTGCCACCCAATTTACAATTTGTTTATTGCAGTCATATGCAATATTCTAACAATATTTTATTCCAAAAAACACATTAACAGTTGATCTTAAACCTGTCAGCACAAATGTTGCCTCTTTTAGCCCTGACTGCTGAGCTACACACAACTATTAAGAGTGTGTGAATACAGCGGTTATTACAGTTCACACAACGATTCAGCATTTTTAATGCTTTCTGTTTCCATCAAAGTTATGACTATGACAATACACTATAGACGCTACAGTTCCAGTAATGCTCCTGCATCTTTACTCTAAATCCACATGGTTAGGCCATACACCAACTGTCCTCAGGGAGAAGAACTGAAAGGAGGATGAGAACAGAGAGAAGGAGCAAAAGGAGGATCAAAGCAGGGAGAAGGAGCAAAAGGAGGATCAGAGCAGGAAGAAGGAGTGAAAGGAAAATGAGAACAGAAAAAAGGAGCAAAGTGGGAGCCTGAACAGGCAGAAGGAGCAAAGAGGATCAGAGCATGGAGAAGGAGCGACAAGAGGATGAGAACAGGGATGAGTAGCAAATGGAAGAGGCAAAAGAAAGAAAAAAGGGGAACCAAAACAGAGAGAAGGAGCAAAAAGAGGATCAGGGAAAATTAGTGAAAGGAGAATGAGAACAGAGATAAGAAGCGAAAGGAGAACAGGGATAGAGAGTAAAAAGAGCAGGAGAACTGGGAGAAGGAGGGAAAAGAGAAGCAGAACAGGGGTAGAGTAAAAAGAGCAGGAGAACAGGGAGAAGGAGCGAAAGGAGAACCAGAACAGGGGTAGAGAGTAAAAAGAGGAGGAGAACAGGGAGAATGAGCGAAAGGAGAACCAGAACAGCGATACAGAGTTACAACAGCAGCAATAGCGACAACAGCAGGGTTTCCAAATCGTATTGTTAAGTGTGGCTGCAGTACCTTATTCCAGGAATTCTTTAGCACGTTAGATTCGGTTACTTCCAAACACCACACGGGCTTCGGCTTTCTTTATCTGAAAGACGAAACTGAAAGTCACGTTCGAACAAAAAAAACCCTGCCACCCCGGCACTTCTAATGTAAACAGTCCGCCTCCGGACAACCAACTGTCAAGACACGTGGACATTTAAACTCAAAGCAGAAATTACAGACAATAATTTACAGTTTTACTTTACCTGTGCACCGCAGGTGAACCACCTAGCCAAATAAGGTTCGAAAAGGAAACAGAACTTCGCGCGCACATATCCATGAACCTGGGAATTATGGGACATGTAGTTTTGTGCCAGGATTCCCGGTATTATCATTTATTTATCTACA
This sequence comes from Prochilodus magdalenae, assembly GCA_024036415.1. Classification (NCBI taxonomy): domain Eukaryota; kingdom Metazoa; phylum Chordata; class Actinopteri; order Characiformes; family Prochilodontidae; genus Prochilodus; species Prochilodus magdalenae. Next base: position 22,842 of record JAMWET010004262.1, on the reverse strand, counting down.
AACAAACAACTAGGCCGTTTTTTAGGACTTCAGTGTGTTTACACTGTGTTTGTATTGTATTCTAAGTTCATCAACAGCTGGGATGTGGATGAGAAAAGACCACAGTATCGACTCTGCTCTGGAGACCCTATAACCTTGGTTATTTGTCACGGGCTTAACATGGAGTAATACATCCTCACACAGCAGCCGCAAAACGCGTAGAGTGAATGAAAAAAAAAAATCTGATGATGCCCTCTGCTGGATTTGGTGGATGTTGCACCACAGTAGAGGGAAACCGCGTTATTTAAGGTCGTATTAAGCGGAGTTCGACCTTTATCCTTTAAAAATCTGCAACCTGCATTATTAAATAAGTGTATAAAGTCATTAACAGTGTAATATGAAATGCTCTGTTCGATAAAATCATATTTAGAATTGTTCACAGTGATGGTGATTTGAACTAGAAAGGTTTTTAATGCCTCTAAAGTTATGCTCTTAAAAAAAATGGCTCCTCATGGGTTCTTTCGTGTGTACCCATTTACATGCTTAAATTGTTGTTTGCTTGGTGATATGGTTTTTCAGACAAAATAAATAAATAAATAAATAAATAATAGCAAGACCCTTTTTGGTGCTGTAATACAGAATCAGATACAGTACCATCTTCATTAATCTAAAGAACTATTTCACCATGTGAACAACCATTTCAGCATGCAAATGGTTATTTGAAGGTTCTATATAAAACCATTGTCTTTACTAAAGAACCAGAGTGTACTCCACTGGAAGTTACTTTTAATTTACATTAGAACTGCTGCTGTTTTGCCAGTGTCAGAGTTAAAGCTCAGACGGGTGTAGGTTCACTGGTTGTTTTGGACTGTAAAAAAGTAGATATATGCAATGAAAACACTGTAGCCAATGGCTTATAGTTCACATTTATTTACATTCAGTAAAGTAGTAATGCAAATATTGGAATTTTCTTTTGAGGCATTGGTTCCTGAACAGCCTTGAGCAGTTAGGTGTTTCTTTGTTTTGACGCATCTACTTGAGATGGGCTTGTTTTGTACTGAGCTAGCTGCGTCACCAAACTAACTACCAAACATGCAGAGCATATCCCTGGTTTCTAAGGGCATTTAAGTCCAGGGAGCTCATTATGTAGTGTAGTATAGGTAGTGTAGTTTTCTGTACTGCTACTTTGAGATTATAACTTTGTTGTGATTACAAAATTAAAGATAAAGATAACATATTCAAAAAAGATTAACAATAAAGTTCATTGTAAAAAAAATCCATTTGTTAAAATATGTAACAATCACCAGGTAATGAAGTTGTGATCTCAACTACCTCGTCATACCAGTACATGTTGATGCGATTAATGCATCCTCCGTTTTACTGTTTAAACTTACTTGCTGGCCCATTATGCTTCATCATTGCATTTGATAGGTCACAATTTCAAACCATGCAATAAAACTATTGGATGATTTTAAATGGTACAGCTTTCTGTTTTGGCCAATCAGTTTACAAATTACCAAACATGTTTTGCACAGTAACAATTTGTACCAATGGTTAACCAACTTTCTGCATGGATCGTGGGGGCGTGCCTTTGAACCGTTAGCCCCTAGGCACTCAGGTCCCCGGAAACTAGCCAGTTCAGCCTAACAGACCTCATGGTGCAGGCTTGTTCTGTTTAAGCTCACAAAGTTTGCCACAAAGAAAAGTTAGGCTTGAGCTGGCTTTTCATGCGGCAATACAGGTTTAGTGATTTGGTTGAATTGGTTAACATAATGCATTCGTACACAGATCCTATCAAGGAAGAAAAGAAGGAGGAAGAACGGATGAACATGGAGGGAATCAGACTTCGAGGTTAGTCTTTAAGAGTAACTCTTTGTTCTTGGATTGATCTACTTATCTGCTGGTCTAGAAAGTACAATATCTGTAATATGTAATATGCCATAAGAAATTCCTTTGTGGATCACTGGGCTTAATTTGGCAGCTAGGACATTTTTAGACTTCATACTCCACGTGTTAGACAGTTTAGTGTGGAAGTTTTGCACAATACAAAAACAACTGTTTTATTGTGCATCACAATAATTAGTAGTCTCTATGTTTCTCATTATAATGCTGAAGCACCGGAAGAACAACTTTGTCAGTTTAAGTTCAATGGGAATTTAAATGGGAAGTCCAAGTCTGAGTTGTACACAAAGCCATTTAAAGTAGTTTGATGTGAAATGGTTCACTAAGAAATTACAGACCCAGGTTTCATTACAGTGGTGATGTCAGCAAGCAGGGCTCACCATGTCTGCAACACAAATATAACTCTTTTGTTCACTACCCATAATGACCAGCGAACCTTCATGTGTTTTCTGGTTTATATATGAATGGTTGGTAAAAAAATAGAGCTAGATTTCATTGGGTCATAATTGCCTCACATACCACCCAATCATAAATGTATTTTTTTTAAAGCAGGATGTCTTACCATTTTATGTAATAATAATAATGGTTAGATTGTGCGATACTTTTTCTCTTTGGACATCTGGTTCCCATCATCAACACTATGAACAATTCTTAAGCTATGTTTACATTCAAATTACTTTAATTATATGAAAATTTGATTATTTTATATATATTTTATATGAAAAAGTCGGTGGAATTCCCCCTAAATAGTTGGTTTCAAAGTTCTCATCTTTCATGAGAGAAGGAAATAAAAGAAAATTACATCCAGATGTGTCTTTTTCTACAGAGCCAACCCACAGCAATATGGGACATTGTTGTATCCAAAGGTTTTAAATGTTCATGTGGATTTTTTAAGTGCAAAAAATTTAGACATCCTCTACACAGAATATTTATTTATTTATTAATGTACAGGTACAGATTTATTTAACATTATTTATTTATTTAACATATTGGGGAAATAAATAAAAAACAACATGTAGCCTGTGTGACAGTTGTGATGCATTTATGATTTATTTCTTTACACTTTAAGAAACTGTGCACTGAGAACTGGAGAAATAATAATATTAAAGAAATGATGTGCTTTCTGTTGAGGATGTGATAACTTATTTAAGCATTACTGAAGAAAAGAGAATGCAGGGAACATTGTGTTTTAAAAGCTCTATTATTGAGTTTCTGCTATGCACTGACCAAATGGTTGGGATAGCAGGGCAACCTCTAGCCATATATCACCACTTAATGGTAGACACCAGAATTACATGAAGCACATAACTCAACACTTAAACTACAAACTCTTCTATTACATGGCCATGCCTCTGTGCAGTGCAGTGAATGGCAGGATGCCACATATGTTTTCATAGAACATTTTCAAACTCTTGCATATGACTGTGCATTAGAAACACATGCAAGACTTGTGTGAGACCAGATTAGTCCATAAAAATGAGGTGTGGGTGTCATTTGTTTAATCATTTTTGAGATACTAAGATCTTTTTGTTTTTAAGGTGGCAGAAACATCAAAACATTTCCAGTGTAAGTGTTGGGTGTTCCCGCTGATATGTTTAATGAGTTTGACTGTTCTGTTCACAAGTTCAAGAAAGTGAACTGACATCCTTCACATATTCAAGCATGGAGAACCAAATCAACAGAGATGTCACTGAAAACAGTACTGAGCTCATTCCTGCTGGAAGGTAAGGCCTTATTTTTCTGTTTGTCTTATTTTGCCTTATTTGTCATTTCTTTAGAGATTAAAGGGCTAGAAACATTTCAAAAAATAGAACAAGTATTGAAATGGTTATTCAGATGGTGAAATGAAATTTTATGGAGATCTATATTTGTAATGCTGCTCTTTCAGTGAACAAAAAACACAGCCCTCATTAAATGACTATCACTCCATGGACACTCCTGTCACTTTTAGAAGAAGATCCTCTAGATCTTCTTGCAGGTAAGATGTTTTTCACCTCAGATGATGTTACTAGATCTCTTGGTGTATACTAGAGGTGTAACCTGGTTTAACCACTTATTTATTAATCTATTTAGGTTTATTTTTGAAACTGTACCATATGACTCCACAACATTTGATGATATTTATATCATAAACATATTGTACATTCATTCAATTTTCATTAACTATGTATATTATACTGGATCCAATTTACTAAGACATTTTTTAATTCCTCCTTAAAAGCCTTGAGACTTAAGCAATAGCCAAAAATGTAAATGTAACTAATTTTAGTAGTTTCAACTGGTAGTCTGCAGTGCTAAAGTTAGAACATATCATTAAAGCAGCCAAAATGGAGAAGTTTTATTTTGCACCATAACTCTTCTTACCAAAACAGCATCAGCAATGTAAATTCGTAAAAATGATATTGTAATTGAAAACATTAAGAAATTGTACAAGGTACACTACGGTTCATATTCACATCCAAAACTAGAGATAGAGTGACATTCTTTGCTCAGTCAGTCAGCCCCACACATTGGATTTCAAAATTTGATGCGTTGACTCCTCTGTGACTTTTCGATTATGTTGGAAATGTAAGGCCTTCATTTCTATTCAGACTATTTAGATTTGAACCAAACAAAACATTAAATAGAATTTATACTTGCACAGTTTAAATATAATGATTCTGGTTTATTAAAATAAATAAACTATTTCTGTCTTTTGATCTCTCTCATCTTTAGATCTGCCCAGAGCTTTTCAAGGGGTTTTGGGTAAGAAATCAGAAAATTGATACTGTGGCCATTGAATCACTTTTTGGACACATTTTCATTGAAAATATCCCGGTACTTTCACAGCACCATGTAAAATGGGCTTGGTTTATTTCCTGTGTTACTATTCTGTCTATCTGTTTATTTTGTCTAATCATAAAACCCTGTTCAAGTTAAAATTCCTGTGGCAAATCCCTGTGGCTTACACATTCCAGGTGCACACATTTTTGGGTTGGTGGCATAGTTTTGGATACTTGGTGATTCAAAATGATCCAATTTTCTGCAAATCTCCAATGGTGAACTCTAACCCTTTCCTCTAATTATCCTCCTGGATGTGTAGGGGAGCTAATTTGCTATTTCAAACAAAACACACCATTCCACCAAGAACAGTGAAACATGGTGGTGGTAGTGTGATGTTGTGAAAACCCTGCTCCAGGGCCTGGGTGACATGCCATAATTGATGGAACTATACATTTTTACTCTCTACCAGACCATTCTTCAGGAGAATGTCCAGTCATCATTTAAAGTTCAAGTTTTTTTTCAGCAAGACAAGGCTTTTAAATATAAGAGCATATCTACACCTGAAAAGAAACAACATTATAGTTTTGGAATAGTCTAGTCAAAATCCATTAAGATGCTGTGGCAGGAATTCAAGTCAGTTTGTGCCCCTCAATGAAGCTGAAACAAAGCAAATCTGCAACAAAAGAGTTCTGTACTTCCTTATGTTTTTCTTGTTTTATTTTATATTTTGCATTAATATCAGAAAATATTTACAGTAAAAATTGTGCAAAAAGCTAAGCTTGTCTAAGTGTACTGCATTACAATATAATTACCTGGAATTTGTAAATTCACTCAGTTATAGTTAAACATCGTATGCTATGTTTCTTTAGGTTAACCGAGGGTGCATTGGGAGTCCTGTTCCTCTTGTGTATTTCATACTATCGCATTTGGATATATACTCCAAAAGGTAAGTGTGTTTATTAATTTATTGTAAAATAATGTAAATAAGAGTTTTGATTAACACCCTTAAATAATTATGTTATATTTAATTGCTAAGCCATGCTTTAGGTTTCATGTTATTAAATTATGCAAACAAATCTCTTTTTTAAAAACTGCAATTCCCATTTTTTCCCATTCTTCACATCCAGCAAATCCTCATACTGAACCTGAATTGATGCTGATGATGTTGGGCAAGTCTGGAGTAGGGAAGAGTGCAACAGGAAACACCATTCTGGGTCAAAATGCTTTCAAAGCAGAAGTGTCACCTGTTACCATGACAAGAAGCTGCCAAAACTGGACTGAAGTTGTTGGTGGAAGAAAAATCACTGTCATTGACACACCTCCCGTTACAGACATGATGTCACCTGGCCAAAAATCAGCCTGTGTACAAAAGGCTTTTCCTGGACTTCATGCAATCCTGCTGGTGATCAGAGTAGGGCGATTCACAGAGGAAGACAAAATGACAGTGAGGTGGATTGAGGAGAACTTAGGAGAAGAAGCTCTGCTGTTTACTATGGTACTGTTTGCTGGTGGAGATCTGCTTGAGGGAAAACCTGTAGAGAAGTTTCTAAATGAAAGTGTGGAGCTCCAGAAGCTTCTTTATCTCTGTGGGAGCAGATACCACATCATGAACAACAGAGAAACCCAGAATATGGATCAGGTTTCAGAGCTGCTAAACAAGATAGACAGGATGACGTACGACAACAAGGCAGTTTTTAACATTAGCACAATCAGTCAAAAATGGAGAAACAAAGGGATAAATTTAGATACAGAGGATGAGAATTGTAAGGAAAAGGTGAGAGAGATAAGGGAGGAGATGACAAGGAAGAGAAAAATGGAGGTAAGAGAGGTCAGAGAGGAAGAGATGTGGAAGAGAATAAGTTGTGAAAATAAAATAAGAAAGACTGGTGGACATTTTTCCTGTCTTTGTGAAAAGTGTTGTTTTGCAGAATAACACATAACTGAGCATTTTTCTTTCTTTAAGTAATTACAAAAACAGTTAAGCTTTTTGTTATGCCTCTGGGTTTCCCCTGCTCCTCCGCTCCCCCGGACTTCACTTCCCAGGGTGCATCATCCGATGACATCACACCCACATGTCCACTTTATGTTTGTCTGTGTATTGTTGCTGTGCTTGTTTACCCATGTGCTTAATAAAGCCCTTTTGACTCATAGCACTGTGCTCGTCGATCCTGGTTCTTTGTTCCTGACACTTTTTTTTCATTATTATTATTTTTTGGTCATACTTTATGGTAATAATTGTGTAATTGTTTGGATCTTTTGCCTATACAGTTCTTACAAAAATGTGTCAGGACTGATACTGTTTCTGTTATTGAGTGTAAGTGAGCTTAAAATGCCTCAGTTTTGATTATGATTCATTCTTTTACTTATTAATGAGTGAAAATAAATGATTAGTACATGTGGTGGACTTGTATTTATTGATTTTCTGTCCTCTTAGAATCATGCTGAATTGTAAAATTTATGATGATTGAAGGATTTGATTGCATATTTACTATCTGCTGTTTTTTAAAACTCAAATTCAATGCAAATTGAAATATAAAACCAAATATTAATATTTGTATAGTAATATTTGTGATGTTCATTGATATTTAGGTGCACAATCATTATATTTAAGTCTTTTTTTTCCTTACTCAGTAACATTATTTCTTTCATTTTAATTTAAGCATTGCATTGTGTTTTCTAATAACCTTTTCCATCCTACCATTTTACATCAGATTGTCTTTTTTCAGCTCCTGAATATTTTGATGAGCTCTGATTGATTGGCTACTTTTGAAGACAAACAAAAACAGACAGGAAAATGCAATGAACCTCAACAACACACAAATTTGTTACTTACTATGAAATTTTCAGTGTAAGAGGAACTACCTCTTCAACCAACAAACAGTGATAAAATGCTTTTTTCACTTTTTTAGAGCTTGAGTACATGCATTTGGGTATTTGGAGCTCCTACTAACCCAACCAATTTGGTTCTCCTTACTGGGTCATTTGGGGGGCTCATTAGAATAACTGTTCTCTATCTATCCATGGAGATGAGGGGAATCTGAGTGTTTTAAAAAAAATAAAATTAAATATATAAATCTAAAATACAATTCAAAATATAAGGGATTACAAAAACTTATAAAAATATAAATATAATATATATATATATATATATATATATATATATATATATATATATATATATATAATTTAAAATATAAAAATAAAACTAACAGAATTTAGATGGTTCTATGCTTCCCTCTGGTGGAGCTTGTGGGTACTACATCTGTGGTTTTGCAAGAAGACTGTTAACCATTAACCAAACACGCTGCAAAGTGTTTTGAAAGTTGCATGTGTTTTCAGCATACTGTTGAAGCAGTAAAATACCACTCCTGAATCAATCATGTCATTGTTACTAAGGTACAGTTCTCTAAAGGATAAATGAATTACCACTCCTGAATCCTTCATGTCATTGTTACTAAGGTTTAGTTCTCTTAAGGATAAATTAAGTACCACTCCTGAATCCTTCATGACATTGTTACTAAGGTGCAGTTCTCTAAAGGATAAGTGAGATACCACTCCTGAATCCTTCATGTAATTGTTACAAAGGTTCAGTTCTCTGAAGGATAAGTGAAGCACCACTCCTGAATCCTTCATGTCATTGTTACTAAGGTACAGTTCTCTGAAGGATGAGTGAAGCACCGCTCCTGAATCCTTCATGTCATTGTTACTAAAGTAGAGTTTTCTTAATGATAAATTAATTACCACTCCTGAAGCCTTCATGTCATTGTTATTAAGGTTCAGTTCTCTTAAGAATGAATTAAGTACCACTCCTGAATCCTTCATGTCATTGTTACTAAGGTTCAGTTCTCTCAAGGATAAGTGAAGTACCACTCCTGAATCCTTCATGTCATTGTTACTAAGGTACAGTTCTCTTAAGGATAAGTGAAGTACCACTCCTGAATCCTTCATGTCATTTTTACTAAGGTTCAGTTCTCTGAAGGATAAGTGAAGTACCACTACTGAAGCCTTCATTTCATTGTTACTAAGGTACAGCTCTCTTAAAGATGAATTAAGTACCACTCCTGAATCCTTCATGTCATTGTTACTAAGGTTCAGATATCTCAAGCGTAAGTGAAGTACCACTCCTGAACCATTCATATCATTGTTACTAAGGTACAGCTCTCTGAAGGATAAGTAAAGTACCACTCCTGAAGCCCTCATGTCATTGTTAATAAGGTACAGTTCTCTGAAGGATAAGTAAAGTACCACTCCTGAATCCTTCATGTCATTGTTACTAAGGTTCAGTTCTCTGAAGGACAAGTGAGATACCACTCCTGAATCCTTCATGTCATTGTTACTAAGGTTCACTTATCTCAAGCATAAGTACCACTCCTGAATCCTTCATGTCATTGTTACTAAGGTTCATTTCTCTGAAGGATAAGTACCACTCCTGAATCCTTCATGTCATTGTTACTAATGTTCAGTTCTTTTAAGGATAAATTAAGTACCACTCCTGAATCCTTCATGTCATTGTTACTAAGGTTCAGTTCTCTGAAGGATAAGTTAAGTACCACTCCTGAAGCCTTCATGTCATTGTTACTAAGGTTCAGTTCTATTTATAATAAATTAAGTACCACTGCTGAATCCTTCATGTCATTGTTACTATGGTACAGTTCTCTTAAGGATAAATTAAGTACCACTCCTTAATCCTTCATGTCATTGTTACTAAGGTTCAGTTCTCTGAAGCATACGTGAAGTACCACTCCTGAAGCTTTAATGTCATGGTTACTAAGGTTCAGTTCTTTTAAGGATAAGTACCACTCCTGAATACTTCATGTCATTGTTACTGAATCCTTTATGTCATTGTTGCTAAGGTTCAGGTCTCTTAATGATAAATTAAGTACCACTTCTGAATCCTTCATGTCATTGTTAGTAAGGTACAGTTCTCTGAAGGATAAGTGAAGTAAAACTCCTGAATCCTTCATGTCATTGTTACTGAATCCTTTATGTCATTGTTACTAATGTTCAGTTCTTTTAAGGATAAATTAAGTACCACTCCTGAATCCTTCATGTCATTGTTACTAAGGGTCAGTCCTCTGAAGGATAAGTAAAGTACCACTCCTGAGTCCTTCATGCCATTGTCACAAAGGTACAGTTCTCATAAGTATAGATTAAGTACCACTCCTGTATCCTTCATATCATTGTTACTAAGGGTACAGTTCTCTTTATGCTAAATTAAATACCACTCCTGAAGCCTTCATGTCATTGTTACTAAGGTACAGTTTTCTTTATGATAAATTAAGTACCACTTCTGAATCCTTCATGTCATTGTCGCTAAGGTACAGTTCTCTGAAGGATAAGTTAAGTACCTCTCTTGATCCCTTCATGTCATTGTTACTAAGGTTCAGGTCATATAAGGATAAATTAAGTACCACTCCTGATCCCTTCATGTCATTGTTACTATGGTACAGTTCTCTTAAGGATAACTTAAGTACCACTCCTGAATCCTTCATGTCATTGTTACTAAGGTTCAGTTCTCTGAAGCATACGTGAAGTACCACTCCTGAAGCTTTAATGTCATTGTTACTAAGGTTCAGTTCTTTTAAGGATAAGTACCACTCCTGAATCCTTCATGTCATTGTTGCTAAGGTTCAGTTCTCTTAATGATAAATTAAGGACCACTTCTGAATCCTTCATGCCATTGTTACTAAGGTACAGTTCTCTGAAGGATAAGTGAAGTAAAACTCCTGATCCCTTCATATCATTGTTACTAAGATTCAGTTCTCTGAAGGATAAATTAAGTACCACTCCTGAATCCTTCATGTCATTGTTACTAAGTTACAGTTCTCTGAAGGATAAGTGAAGTACCACTCCTGAATCCTTCATGTCATTGTTACTAAGGTTCAGTTCATATAAGGATAAATTAATTACCACTCCTGATCCCTTCATGTCATTGTTACTATGGTACAGTTCTCTTAAGGATAAATTAAGTACCACTCCTGAATCCTTCATGTCATTGTTACTAAGGTTCAGTTCTCTGAAGCATACGTGAAGTACCACTCCTGAAGCTTTAATGTCATGGTTACTAAGGTTCAGTTCTTTTAAGGATAAGTACCACTCCTGAATACTTCATGTCATTGTTACTGAATCCTTTATGTCATTGTTGCTAAGGTTCAGGTCTCTTAATGATAAATTAAGTACCACTTCTGAATCCTTCATGTCATTGTTAGTAAGGTACAGTTCTCTGAAGGATAAGTGAAGTAAAACTCCTGAAGCCCTTTATGTCATTGTTACTAATGTTCAGTTCTTTTAAGGATAAATTAAGTACCACTCCTGAATCCTTCATGTCATTGTTACTAAGTTACAGTTCTCTGAAGGATAAGTGAAGTACCACTCCTGAATCCTTCATGTCATTGTTACTAAGGTTCAGTTCTCTGAAGGATAAAAGTGATTACACTCCTTGATCCCTTCATGTCATTGTTACTAAGGTTCAGTTCTCTGAAGCATACGTGAAGTACCACTCCTGAATCCTTCATGTCATTGTTACTAAGGTTCAGTTCTCTGAAGCATACGTGAAGTACCACTCCTGAAGCTTTAATGTCATGGTTACTAAGGTTCAGTTCTTTTAAGGATAAGTACCACTCCTGAATACTTCATGTCATTGTTACTGAATCCTTTATGTCATTGTTGCTAAGGTTCAGGTCTCTTAATGATAAATTAAGTACCACTTCTGAATCCTTCATGTCATTGTTAGTAAGGTACAGTTCTCTGAAGGATAAGTGAAGTAAAACTCCTGATCCCTTCATATCATTGTTACTAAGGTTCAGTTCTTTTAAGGATAAATTAAGTACCACTCCTGAATCCTTCATGTCATTGTTACTAAGTTACAGTTCTCTGAAGGATAAGTGAAGTACCACTCCTGAATCCTTCATGTCATTGTTACTAAGGTACAGTTCTCTGAAGGATAAGTGAAGTAAAACTCCTGATCCCTTCATATCATTGTTACCAATGTTCAGTTCTTTTAAGGATAAATTAAGTACCACTCCTGAATCCTTCATGTCATTGTTACTAAGTTACAGTTCTCTGAAGGATAAGTGAAGTACCACTCCTGAATCCTTCATGTCATTGTTACTAAGGTTCACTTATCTCAAGCATAAGTACCACTCCTGAATCCTTCATGTCATTGTTACTAAGGTTCAGTTCTCTGAAGGATAAGTTAAGTACCACTCCTGAAGCCTTAATGTCATTGTTACTAAGGTACATTTCTCTTTATGATAAATTAAGTACCACTTCTGAATCCTTCATGTCATTGTTACTAAGGTTCAGTTCTCTGAAGGATAAGTGAAGTACCACTCCTGAATCCTTCATGTCAGTTGTTACTAAGGTTCAGTTCTCTGAAGCATAAGCACCACTCCTGAATCCTTCATGTCATTGTTACTAAGGTTCAGTTCTCTGAAGGATAAGTGAAGAACCACTCCTGAATCATTCATGTCATTGTTACTAAGGTTCAGTTCTCTGAAGGATAAGTGAGATATCACTCTTAAGTCATTCATTTCATTGTTGCTAAGGTTCAGTTCTCTGAAGGATAAGTGAAGTACCACTCCTCAATCCTTCATGTCATTGTTACTAAGGTTCAGTTATCTCAAGCATAAGACCCACTCCTGAATCCTTAAAGTCATTGTTGCTAAGGTACAGTTCTCTGAAGGATAAGTGAGATACCGCTCCTGAAGCCTTCATGTCATTGTTACTAAGGTACATTTCTCTTTATGATAAATTAAGTACCACTTCTGAATCCTTCATGTCATTGTTACTAAGGTTCAGTTCTCTGAAGGATAAGTAAAGTACCACTCCTGAAGCCTTCATGTCATTGTTACTAAGGTAAAGTTCTCTTTATGATAAATTAAGTACCACTTCTGAATCCTTCATGTCATTGTCACTAAGGTACAGTTCTCTGAAGGATAAGTGAAGTACCACTCTTGATCCCTTCATGTCATTGTTACTAAGGTTCAGTTCATATAAGGATAAATTAAGTACCACTCCTGATCCCTTCAGGAGTGGTACTTAACAAAGTCATTGTTACTAAGGTACAGTTATCTGAAGGATAAGTGAGATACCACTCCTGAATCAATCATGTCATTGTTACTAAGGGTCAGTCCTCTGAAGGATAAGTAAAGTACCACTCCTGAGTCCTTCATGTCATTATTACTAAGGTACAGTTCTCTGAAGGATAAATGAAGTACCACTCCTGAAGCCTTCATGTCATTGTTACTAAGGTTCAGTTCTCTTAAGAATTAATTAAGTACCACTGCTGAATCCTTCGTGTCATTGTTACTAAGGTCCAGTTCTCTGAAGGATAAATTAAGTACCACTCCTGAATCCTTCATGTCATTGTTACTAAGGTTCAGTTCTCTGAAGCATACGTGAAGTACCACTCCTGAAGCTTTAATGTCATGGTTACTAAGGTTCAGTTCTTTTAAGGATAAGTACCACTCCTGAATACTTCATGTCATTGTTACTGAATCCTTCATGTCATTGTTGCTAAGGTTCAGTTCTCTTAATGATAAATTAAGGACCACTTCTGAATCCTTCATGTCATTGTTACTAAGGTACAGTTCTCTGAAGGATAAGTGAAGTAAAACTCCTGATCCCTTCATATCATTGTTACTAAGGTTCAGTTCTTTTAAGGATAAATTAAGTACCACTCCTGAATCCTTCATGTCATTGTTACTAAGTTACAGTTCTCTAAAGGATAAGTGAAGTCCCCACCTGAATCATTCATGTCATTGTTACTAAGGTTCAGTTCTCTGAAGGATAAGTGAGATATCACTCTTAAGTCATTTATTTCATTGTTGCTAAGGTTCAGTTCTCTGAAGGATAAGTTAAGTACCACTCCTGAAGCCTTCATGTCATTGTTACTAAGGTACATTTCTCTTTATGATAAATTAAGTACCACTTCTGAATCCTTCATGTCATTGTTACTAAGGTTCAGTTCTCTGAAGGATAAGTTAAGTACCCCTCCTGAATCCTTCATGTCATTGTTACTAAGGTTCACTTATCTTAAGCATAAGTACCACTCCTGAAGCCTTCATGTCATTGTTACTAAGGTTCAGTTCTCTGAAGGATAAATTAAGTACCACTCCTTTATACTTCATGTCAATTGTTACTAAGGTTCAGTTCTCTGAAGCATAAGCACCACTCCTGAATCCTTCATGTCATTGTTACTAAGGTTCATTTCTCTGAAGGATAAGTACCACTCCTGAATCCTTCATGTCATTGTTACTAATGTTCAGTTCTTTTAAGGATAAATTAAGTACCACTCCTGAATCCTTCATGTCATTGTTACTAAGGTTCAGTTCTCTGAAGGATAAGTTAAGTACCACTCCTGAAGCCTTCATGTCATTGTTACTAAGGTTCAGTTCTCTTTATAATAAATTAAGTACCACTTCTGAATCCTTCATGTCATTGTTACTAAGGTTCAGTTCTCTGAAGGATAAGTGAAGTAAAACTCCTGATCCCTTCATATCATTGTTACTAAGGTTCAGTTCTTTTAAGGATAAATTAAGTACCATTCCTGAATCCTTCATGTCATTGTTACTAAGTTACAGTTCTCTGAAGGATAAGTGAAGTACCACTCCTGAATCCTTCATGTCATTGTTACTAAGGTTCAGTTCTCTGAAGGATAAGTACCACTTCTGAATCCTTCATGTCATTTTTACTTATGTTCAGTTTTCTGAAGGATAGGTGAAGTACCACTCCTGAACCTTTCATTTCATTGTTACTAAGGTTCAGTTATCTCAAGCATAAGACCCACTCCTGAATCCTTAAAGTAATTGTTACTAAGGTACAGTTCTCTGAAGGATAAGTGAGATACCACTCCTGAATCAATCATGTCATTGTTACTAAGGGTCAGTCCTCTGAAGGATAAGTACCACTCCTGAGTCCTTCATGTCATTGTTACTAAGGTACAGTTCTCTGAAGGATAAATGAAGTACCACTCCTGAATCATTCATGTCATTGTTACTAAGGTTCAGTTCTCTTAAGGATAAATGAAGTACCACTCCTGAATCCTTCATGTCATTGTTACTAAGGGTCAGTTCTCTAAAAGATAAGTACCACTCCTGAGTCCTTCATGTCATTGTTACTAAGGTACAGTTCTCTGAAGTATAAGTAAAGTACCACTCCTGAAGCCTTTATGTCATTGTTACTAAGGTTCAGTTCTCTGAAGGTTAAGTACCACTCCTGAATCCTTCATTTCATTGTCACTAAGGTACAGTTATCTCAAGCATAAGTGAAGTACCACTCTTGAATCCTTCATGTCATTGTTACTCAGGTTAATTTCTCTTAAGGATAAATGAAGTTCCATTCCTGAATCCTTCTTGTCATTTTTACTAAGGTTCAGTTCTCTGAAGGATAAGTGAAGTACCATTCCTGAAGCCTTCATTTCATTTTTACTAAGGTACATTTCTCTGAAGGATAAGTGAGATACCACTCCTGAATCCTTCATGTCATTGTTACTAAGGTTCGGTTAACTCAAGGATAAGTGAAGTACCACTCCTGAATCCTTCATGTCATTGTTACTAAGGTTCAGTTCTCTGAAGGATAAGTCTGCTATATGCAGAACTGATGCAATATATTTACAAGACTTCTTAGTGACGGTACAATCAGACAACTTGAAGAAAACTGAATATTTGTCATCACATAAGATAAAATTAAGGCAAATCTTGGTGGTTTTGGACTACTGTTGGGTCTAAAATTGAAAGTATATGTACCAAGTAATATGTAAATCGTTGTGTATAGTGAGCTGTTACGAATTTGTTTGAAACCAGGCATGGCTGAAAAGCTCACATGGCACATTTTTTGGATTTGACACATTATTTTCTAAGTAACTTTTTTATGTTTAAATATTATTTTTTTCTAACAGTGTGTCACGTCAGCAGATCTGACTGACTTTGCAGATCCTCTGGACTCCACTTCCCAGAGGGCACAGCCAGATGACGTCACACCCACATGCGTGCAACTTACCAACCTCCGGCCTAGGTCATTGGATTTCTGATTGCTGCCAGCTGGGAACCCACATTCCCACATAGTCCCCCCCACCCACACACACAGTGGTTTTGCCTAACCTTCGTGTGCACCTCTGATTTCTGGCTTTGACCCCTCCTTTCGTTTCAGTCAGGTTTATACAATAAAGCTAACTTGTCTTTTAGCTCTGCTAGCATCGTGCCTAGTTTTTTGTTCTTGACAGAATGTCAATATAACATAAGGAACTCTAGTTCAAAAGTGATCTGCTGTTTACCTGCATCTTGCAGGTCATTGTTACTTGGGTTTAATTTTCTTAAGGATGACTTTTTTGCTTGCAGAGCATTCGAAATATTTTACAGGATTTCCTTGTAACATTACCGTCTGCAAAATATGTATAAAAAAGGTAAAGAGAGTAAAAAATGTCATGAAGTTGCTGTAAAAAACACAAAGAATTATTGTTGCTTCTTCCTTTACTGAACCCAATGATGCACCCATCGGACTCTTAAACCCTGACTGATTACACCAAACCAAATCTGATAGAATCCAGCATCTTTTGTTGCTGATAGTGCAGAGAATATGGCCCAGTCATGTTCTTATTCAGAGACTGACCTCAATGTCCGCAGTTTCCAATGTAGGGTTCTCTGGTAGACAGACAGCAGCTACACCCCTTTCTTCTTCCAGGTCATAACAACATCTGATATTTCATGTTAATCTGCAAAGTAAGTAGTAGTCCTAGTTATATTTCTGCATTGTGTAACATTTCAGTGCATTTATGTGTTAACATTACATTAAAAGTACATCTGAAATGTTATAAGATGAACACTTTTATTAATTTATTATTGGACGAATTCCACACATGAAGAGTACAACCTGATCTTTTTAATCCTTCAGACACATGTGTTACTCCTGAATCCTTTAGGTCATTGTCACTAAGGTCCAATTCTCTTAGGAACGAGTCTGCTTTTTGCAAAACTGAAGCAATATATTTACAGGAATGCTTAGGGAGTTTAGTCAGACAGCCGGTTGAAAGCAGAAAAAAATTATTAATTAATATAATATAAAATGAATGCAAAATATCAAGTTGTTGAGTTGAAATTGATTTTGGACTGCAGGTGGGCTAAAAATAAAAGAAAATGCACCATGTAAAATGTTTAAAAAAAAAGCTGTGTATCAATTTAAAAAATGTGCATGGTAAGCGTTCATGAATTTTCAGGCTCTGTATTATATTATATTATTATATTATACTTTGCTACCTGGCCTCTAGGTTTCACTACCCTTAGTATTTGAGACATACCCAAATGAAGCATTTTTTGTAATGGGAGGGGCTGAGAAAATAAAAGGCTACAAAATATTTATGGAGATTAATGCTGAGTGAATGTTCTAGATAGTTATATTATGTAGGTAAAGACCAGGAACTCTTACTTTCAGTGGGTCTTGTACTCAGCACTACAAGCTTTGTGGTCACTCTGAGCTACAACTCTTCACATCCTCACAGGTATAATTTACATAGTTCATTATTTCACTTTCTTTATTCTCCTAACTTCCTCAGTGCTGATACAGTTAGAGTGTAGAGCTTTATGGAGATTTACTAACATCCTGTATTTGAATGTGAAGGTGGAGCATAAGAGAACATGAAGATCAAACGAGAAACACAGTCCAGGTTAAAAAGATAGAGAGACAAAGAGAGTCAAAATTCCTCCCCCTTGAGTTCAAGGGGGCTTCTCAGTTTAATAGTGAGAACACTGATGTAGATTGAGGACAGTGTTGCTCTGGAGAAGAACTGTTCCTGTTTAGGTAGAAAACTGAGCTGCTGAGAGAACCTTATTTAAAAAGTGTTGAGCTTCAGGTTTTCATAATATTTTCAGATTCATTTCCTACACAACTACAGAACCAACTTAACTGCAATATCTAAAGTACTGGCCAACATTATTGATCTGAGACTCTTTACCTCTAATTCCAATACATCACACCAGATGTTAGGACCCTACTGTTGTGAGATCCATATATCAATATATTAAACCAGTATTAGACAAATACAAGCATGAGAAACAAAAAACACGTAAGTTTTAAGCTGTTTTATTAAAACCCAACAACAATGAAATGCTGTTGTACCAAGTACCACACTGAAAAAAACAAATTGTGGACAGCAGTGAAGAAAACAGCAGAACAAAACACAACTACACTGGCCTACTCAGAAACAAAAGGTCATGTAACACATAGTTAAGGAGAGATCAGCATGTAATAAAGGTCCCTCAAGGCTAAACTGTATAGAAGGGAACAGAGACAAGTTCTAAAGTAATTGTCTCTAGAATCAAAATTTAAGTATAGTTGGATTTAAAAACAGCGGTTCTGGTGGGGAACTTTGTGTTGGCTCAGTGGCGCCTCTGCTGTAGATTCAGGGTTCTTTAAAGAACAATTGATCTAAATGAGTGAGTATGGAGAACGTTTCAAAGCTTTGACAAGCCTCACATGTCTTTTTCAAATATGGTTCCTCTCACTGTATTATATCACCAGTCAAAGTACCCTTTATGGGAGCTTTTAAACAGTGTAGAGTAATTCATCGTACATTTCACAGCTGCAAGCACAAAACCATGTATCTCTACAAACAAACTATTGGCTTGTTGCTTGGACCTTTGGTAGGTGGGATACAACCACTTAGAATCATTGTAGCTTCTTTTTTTAATGAACAATATATTTACAGGACTTCTCAGTGGTGGTACAGTCAGACAGCCTGTAGAAAACTGAATATTCAATTGTCATCACATAAGATAAAATTAAGGCAAAACTTGGTGGTTTTGGACTAGTGGTGGGTCTAAAATTGAAAATAACTGACCAAGTAATGTGTAAAATCTTGTGTATAGTAAGCTGTTTTTGTTTGAAACCAGGCATGGCAGAAAAGCTCACAAAAACTGTGACAGACTGTTGGCTTGTTGCTTGTGGGCATTCAGTAGGTGTTATACTTTTTCACTGCCCCTTACAGACTTCCTGTTTAGGCTAGGACCTCACCCAAATTCACTTTAAACTCTATTCCCCTACGCACTTCAGTTTGATCACACAAACAACTGTGCCAGATGGAGAGTGTCTAGCAGAATCAAGTTGGAGACCCCTGAAGATTTCATATAAATATAAATCAAGCTGAACACAAAACAAAAGAGAAGCACAAGAACTGCTAATCATGAAAACAGCACCAGTGAAACATTCTGCTAAGTACATATGCCAGTTTTTCTGTGTATAAACTAGAAAAGAAGAAATTATCTTGTCCATTCATCCAAACAATAACTAGCAATTTTAATGCCTACAGATTTAAAGATGTAAAAATTCTCTGAAGGTCATGGAAATGTTTTTCTATTAGTTTGTTCCATGATTAGAGATTAAAAAACATTGTGCTGAAAACTGTGTCAGCATTTAACGTCTACAGCTTCTGGTATTTGGTTCAGAGTTTCTGTCTCCTGGGTTGTTGCCATCTGGTTTACAGGCACAAACCTCCTCTAACTTGCCCTACAGCCTAATTCAAACTAGGCTCTCTTTCAGTTCACTCCATACTCACTTCCCCTATACACTTCAATGTGGACCAGCCCATAAAGCTGAGCAGGACAGCAGTTATTTTAAAATGATCAGATCAATAAAGAAATGCCTGTTTTCCTTGACAAACACTTTTTATTAAATTATTGCATGACCAAAAAAAAAAATAAAGCAAAATCTGTACAAACATGGCATAATTATGAAACAGTAGGCACTCTGATCACCCCTAAACCATGGACTGATCCTAGTGGAGATATCTAGGAGACATAAACTGGGAATAGCTTCTGTTCTATAACACACTGTACAAAAAGACAAAAACAAGTCTGCCTTACAGCCCTGCTGCTTTAAACCTGGTCCTGCCCCCACTCACTACTTACTCACTTCCTCTAGATACTTCAACATACAACAGTTTATAATGTAGAGGAGCATAGCTGTTACTGTTCATGATCCAACATTACATCACCAACAGTAATACCTGAAATAGATTTTTCAGCAAATCTGTGATGATGAAGGTAATGCAGGTCTAACAGACATACAAAAACAAAAACAGAGTCTTAATGGAACAGTCAGAAATGGAGTTCATGGACTGTACCAAGTGGAAGTGTCTAGGAGAAGTAAGTTGGGTTTGAATTGTGTTCAGGCTGTTAAAGAGCTCAAGTGAACAGTGTAGAAACAAACTTGTAGACTGAAACCAGTTCATATGACGTCCTGAAAAAATTCACAGTAAGGTCTTTGGTTAAAGAAGGAGTGTATGAGATAGTCTCCTCCTGTTCTCTCTGTTGTTTCTCAGCTGGAGGGGAAAACCGTATGCCAGAATTCAATAGCACATTCACACAGAGAGAAGACCATTGGGACTATGAGTGGAGCTCTAGCAGTGATCTATTGAAAGGTCTAAAACTATTTTACCTCATTTTTATTATTTCTAAAAGGTTTATTGTTCAGCAGTTACACATCATTAAATTACCTGCTGTATATAAATAAGGAGTTCCTAAAGACCTTTTTCAGAGTTCTTATCCGGTTTAGTGACTGCAATGAAGATTCCCTGTCCTCCTCTGACCATCATTCCATGGACCCACCAATCACTGTTGAAGAAAATCCCTTCTTTACTCCTCACAGGTATGACTATCTGTCTGTTCTTTACTGTTTAATAACAAACAGAAAGTTCTTTATTTAGTGGTTCTACATATTAATGTGACTCAGCATTAAAAACTCAGTGTTAATGTGTAAAATATAATGTGTTCAGTGTTAATCACTGGCAGTAATACATTCTGAAGTCTCTATATAGATTACACTGATGTTTTAAAAGCTACTGCTGTAAATAATTGAGGAAATATAATAACTGTAATATAAAAACACTTACATTTATTTCAAAATAACTCTATCATTAAAAGGTCTGACGATGGAGCAGGAATGTCCAGCACCTCTGAAACTGACCACCAGTCCAGGATGAAGATACAAAAGACACAAAGTGATGTAAGAGAAAATGAAAGACTACAGAATATTTATGGAGATGAACGCTGAGTGAACGTTCTAGATAGATATATGATGATGTTTTTCAGGTGAAGAAGAGCAGGAACTCTTTCTTTCAGTGGATCTGTCAGTCAACATTACTAGCTCTTCTGCTGAAACTGACTCTAAGCTGCAACTCCTCACGTCCTCATACAGGTATCATGAATAGAAACATGATTATATCACTCTGATCTTTCTGTATCTCCTGATTTCCTCTCTGCTGATATAAAAACAGTGTTGAGCTTTATGAAGATATACTAACATTCTGTATTTGGATGTGAGCTGATGGAGATGAAATTTGTGGAAGACCAGAATCCGAAAGGAGACACAGTCCTGGTTAAAGAGAGAGAGAGAGAGAAAGAGAGAGAGAGAGAGAGTGATGCAGGGAGAGTCATTATCCCTCGTCCTCCCTCCTCAGGGGGATTCACAGGTCATTAGAACACTGTGACGTGGATTAAGAAGAGCTTTGCTTTGGAGACGAACTGGTTCTGTTACCAGGTGTAACTAAGATTCTGGGAGAAGGCTATGAACCATACTGTGGAGCCTCCGAAGGTTTTCCATCATTGTCCTTCATAATTACAGAAACAGTACACTGTAATTTCTCCGGTGCTGGAGAATATTACTGTTCAGAAGCTCTTTAGATTCTTTACCTTTAATACCAAAACCTTAAACCAGCACTCATACTGCTCTACCAGTAAGTGATGGTCAGCGTCAAAGGAATTGGTTCTCCACCATCTAAGCTCTTCAGCAGCCTCTCAGTCCAAAAGCAAATCCAACCCCAAACACAAGGTTTAGATCAAAACTACAAACTATAACAATCACATATAAAACTGAACACTCATTCAGTGAGTGGTAAATGGTCTACCATGGTGTTCAGTTCTTACTCCATAGTATCCAAAGAGCTAGATGTTTCAGAGTCATGAAATTTGTGAACAAATAATTATGCCAATGTCAGACTTTAAGGAGAGGCAGTACTGAATGTCCTCTTTACAAAAACTGTGTGTAGACATCAAGGGTCTTAAGTTATGGGCCCCAAACACTGTTTTAGACTCTCCTGTCTCAGTGAGTTTGTTAGTGTGAAGGTCTTATTTCTCAGCAAAACTGGAGCAGAAGAGAACTCTACAGGAAACACTATCCTGAAAACAGATACATAAAATGAGATGCATTAAAAATAATCTCTGGACGTCATACGGTTATGAAAACAACCTTGTGTAATAAAGGTCTTGCAATGCTTAGCTGTTGTAAAGAGGGCTGCCCAAACACAGGAATAGGATCCATTCAAGTAGGATTTATTAACAAAATTGGCAGAGACAAAAAACAAAGCAAAAGTCTCAAAAATGCTAAAGCCCAGAAGATTCTCTAAAGTCACAAAAGAAAACAAACCACAAAACCAAGGGAAAAAGGAACTAAAGGATTCAAGAATCAGGAGTGGGGGAAATACTCTGAAAGTAAACCAAAAAAACACAGGGATTATTCACAGAATTTTGAAACTGAGTATCCTCACGTTAAACAGTACAGTGGTTAATCCTCCAGAAAAACATTGCGAGGGGAAGGCCATTTAAAGAGAAGGATAATTTGTTTGGATGGGGAGCAGGTGAGAGAGGGCAGGTGTGGGAGGGGCTAGGTGAGAGGGAGCAGGAGCAAGAATCCTCAGAATTCCGGAGAGTTGGACCTCTGGTAGCCGGCATTGAGAACTGTTCCATGGCTGCCTATCCTGGGATGCCCTGACAACTGTCTCGAAGGGAACAGAGACATCTTGCTTTCTTAAAGTTCTGAAGTAGTTCTCTCTCAATGAAGTTCAATAGTTCAGTTCAAGGTTATACGGAAATATAAACAATGACTGTAGAGAGGAACTTTATGTTGGCTCAGTGCTGCCCCTGGAGGACTGGTGGGAAATTTCTTAGGTAGGAAAGGAATATGCTGCAGGTTGAAACTATGCATCTTGACTGATCTCCAGCTGCAGCTTTCAGCAAATCTGTCTTCCACACTTGAGCAACTCTTCTTGAATTAAAATAAAGAGTAAAAGAGTTGTACATGTTAATTATGCTTTGTCAGTGTGAACATGTGGATGTTTAAATTAGACTGAAGTTCACACCCTTTTATTAATAATAATTTGAGTTTGTGATATAAATTTTTTTATGTACATTTAGTAAACAAGGGGGGGGG
>JAMWET010004261.1:0-11715 GCA_024036415.1 Prochilodus magdalenae | reverse complement strand
GGGGGGGGGGGTGGGGGGGGGGGGGGGGGGGATCAGGAGGGAAAAAAACGTTATACTCCTACCAAAACCTTCACTCAGGAAGGATGCGCAGTCACCCAGGTACTGCCCACACACAGCCACACACAAGATGATAGGAGATACTGGGAGCCACCAAATGTGTGCTGTGGAGGGTGTGTGTGAGCAGAGGAGAATTTATATCTTGGAGTGACTGTGTTCTTTTTACTCCATGCATAAAGGCCCTTGTTATGCCACTAAAGCTATTTAGTTTCATCAGTCACAGAACACTTATTTCCAAAATGAAGCCCTTTTTTTTTCCCCCCTTTCTTGTCCAAATGTGCTTTAGCAGTACCTCAAGGGCTCTGTTGTGATGTGGAGCGGAGAAAAGGCTTCCTCTGCGACAGGCTCTCGACCATACAGCATTCCTTGATGTAAAAGTGCGCCGAATAGATCTGAACGATGCACAGGGACTTCTACATCAGCAGCAAGATCAGTTGTAGGTCTTGGTGCTGGTCTGTGGGTTGACTCTGACTGTTGCGGTCAACATCCTTTGCCTTTTTTTCCATCTATTTTGAAAGGGAAGGGATTCTGATCTAGAATTCGTGAGGATTTTTCTTGGGTATGCCACTTCGAGCCTTGATTTGAACTGTGGTCCTTTCCATTTTCCCCTCAAAAACTAATGTTGCTCAAAAAAAAAACTCACGTTGGGAGACTGAGAAGGCTGACAATCTCTGAGATAGCTTTCTGTATCCTTCCTTTCCCTAAAAACCATGACGTTAAAACAATCTTTGTTTTCGCAGCGTCCCAGTTTTATTGAAAAGTTGTATTTTTGAGACTCCCCATGCTGGCGGGACTCTTCAGGAGAAGAGGTGCCACAAAAGGAGGAGAAAAACTTACAAACATTGCGAGCGAGACACCTTAAAGTACGGCGATTTGCTCAGGATAATTGAGAGTCACCTGTGATGGAGGTCAAGGGTCACTGAACTCCCCACCCCCCGTACCGCGATAGACCACCCAACATTCATGCAGTTCCAATAATTTAGTTCTAAAGCGGTTTTGAAATCAGCAATAAAATGGACGGAAGCAGTGCGACGCCAGAAGGGGGGTGTGGGTAGGGGGGGCACACATGCCTACATCTTGTCATTACGTCTCATAACTCAAGGTTATTATTGCGGACACGTTCTGTAAATCAATATAAACTTAATTTCACACTTCTCAACATATCTACTTGTTGGTTTGTCCCCTATATGAAATAATGAAATAAACAGGAACGCATTTCCTTATCCAGAGCACAATACATGTGCTTTATAAAGGTAAATTCAAGGAAAATTAACAAGGGGGGCGTAGCCGCACCAAGGGGGGGACGCGGTGTGGGGTGCGCGGCAGGGTCGCGCGCCAGAGGCTGTGTATATGACTAATTCTGTTATCTTATAAAAGGTACGATAGGACCTGGATATTTCTTATAGATACTCCACCATGTTGTACAGTTACAGCAGTAAAACCATATGTGTTACATGACAGTGCGTACGATTATTATAGATAGACATCATATTTCCCTATTGGGGGTGGCGGAGAGTCAGCGGGGGGTAAATATCTATAAAATAGATTAAAAAGATATCTTTGTATAGGTTAACTGCTAACAAGTTCGGAGTTGAGGCTAGGATGCAAGTGGCACTAGTGGAATTTAATGGGAATGAGTATCCAGGGTAACGGGTCAATACACAGGTAGGGATATGAGTAAAAGGACACATGTCAAACACATGTAAAAAAAAACGTTTTGTCCAAACTTAGTAGGACACCCAAAGCTATCGTCTCAATGATAAATGGGACTGATGAAGAGGCCTGCATGAGTACGTTGTGCCTTCATATGAATATACCTGGTAGGTAAAAAGTTGGTGTGCTTTAATTTTTCCCTGGTTTAGACAATCAGAGATCTCTGGACTCGGGCCATGTGATGTCCTTTAACTCCCAAGGAGTCTAGAAATAATCAGTTCCTACATCAGAGAGATGGGATTCTGATATCTGTCACCAATTTACATGTACACCTTTATCACATACAAATCTGTTTATGGCTGACCTCAGTTACAAATACACTACTGACGCACACTCGTATTCATTTACATTGCAGCAAATGTCTTATCACTGTGTGACTTCAATTATCTAAATTATGTAATCTTTATTCCTCTAGTTCTGCTCATCTAAGGGACATCAGTCTAGTGGTGTCTCAGGGACACAAACATGTATGCCTAGTAAACCTTGGGATTTGAACCAGGTCACCTCCTATTGTCCTAGTGTGCAGGTACATCAAATGTCCTGACCAAATACCTGGGATGAGTGACTTTAAGGGGCAGTTCCAAGAAAAGGATTTCTATTTTAAATGTAATTCAATTCATGTTTGTTCATGTAGCGTTTCTTAAAAGTGGTGTCATCTCAGAGCAGCTTCTTAGAAACCTGGCCTAAGGCCCCAATACATTTAACCAAACCCTGGCCAGAATAGAATGAGCAAATTCATGACTACAGGGGGGGACGCTAATGTGAACTGGGGCAGCTCAGTGTAGTGTAGGGTGTGTATGGTACTGTGAAGGAATCAGCTGACAACAGGTTATCCCTAAGCAGAATGCACTGTAGAGAAAGTCTCTGAAACAGACGAGTGTTTTATCGAGTGTTAGGAGAGTTAAGGAGTAAAAGATGAAATTTTCCCACCTGCTGCTGCATTCCACTACAATTCTATGATTTTCTCTTTAAAAATGTAGCACAAATCGTTTAAAATACATTAATAACATGCATTAAGTACAAATTAAATCCAAAATGATTTCAGACTGAATTTAACAAGCAATTCAAATGTGGAAAACCACAGCAGCTAATCATGAATGGCAGCATTGTGTGAATCATGAATCCTTGAAATCGAAAAGTAAAAATCCCTACTCCTATCCAACTTACCTTTAGAATTGTTCAGAGTGGAGCCAGACGTCTAAAAGCTCCCGCACTGAAAATCTTTCCACAAGGTGCACATACACTGCCTAATTCCTGAGACTTTATTTGTCTAATGACATTAATATATCACTGCTGTCCAGCAGAAAACAAGTATCTCCAAAATGGTTACTTTACAGTAGAGGGTGAAAACCTACTTTAACGTATATGTAAGTCAATGGAACCAGACTTCTTCTAATTAAAAAATAATAAAAAAAGAAAAAAGTTACAGTCATGCCAGAGAGGTACATGCAGACAACTGTAGATTCACTGTTGGTTTTGGACAGTAAGTGGAACAGCACTACTCTAAAATAAGAATTTAAGAAGAAGGTTTCTTTAGTGAAGGCAATAATTCTATAATCAGTCATGAACACTCAAGAAAGCATCTGCATTGTAATTATGATGTCCTGATTGTGTAATAGTGAACATGTGACACAGAGAAGCCCGTGTGGCTGTGTCTTTGTTAATCATTGTCATGTATAAGTCTGATCAGTATAAATAACTGGATTTCTGCTCTTTCTCTCTGCCGAGGCTGTAGCTGCACTAACACTGAGGCTGTGATGGCGAGACTTACTCTCCTGGCAGGTAGATACTCTGCAGCTGGATATGGCTGAAATGTCTTTGCTGGTTTTATGTTATATGACCTTTTGAATGTTCTCTGCTTGAATATTATGTGTTTGTTTTACCTTGTAGGTATTTGCCTGTTACTGGGTCATTTTGGTAAGTTTGGTTATGCTCATGTTTATATAAATGAAGGATTAATGTATATGGCAGCCTTACTGGAGAAGGAAATATGCGTTACTGTTATTTTCTATTATTCTAAACCACATTCAACGTTTTTAAATTTTCCATATTTATTTTATGTCTGTCTGTGCTGTCTAGTATGTCTACCTGCTGTCTATGTGCACTTTCTGTTATACTTGCTCTGCACTACTTATTGTTTAGTCTGAATGACAGTATAGTTCACTAACAGAGAACAGTAACAGAAATGGGTCTGTTTTGTTTTTTGTCTGTTCATCATGGCATTTTTATATTACGTCATAAACTGAAAAATCTCAGGAACTAAGATTGAGAGGGTTTGTTCATGTGCAGCTAATCAGTCTGTTGTTTATTGCTGTAAAACAGGTTCAGCTTCTCAGCTCGTATGCTACTTCACAAACTGGTCCCAGTACAGGCCTGGTAGTGGGAAGTACATGCCTGCTAATGTTGATCACCAACTGTGCACACACCTGATCTACGCCTTCTCCGTCATTGACTCCGCAAACAATCTGGTCATCTATGAGTGGAACGATGAAGTGCTCTACAAGTCTTTTAACGGCCTGAAGGAAAAGTAGGTTTTCCTTTAGTGAGCAGATGATATGCTGGTTCATTCTGAAATGCTGCAGATCCATTTGTAGATATTCATATTGATTTGTAAATTTTAATGGATACTATGTTTTTGTAAAAAGTAAAAGACATATAATGGAAAACACATGTCTCTAATAAAGGTAGTGTTAATCCTAATATAACATTAATATTTCATATATGTGTAAGGCTACTCATGAAAGTAAATTCTGGGTTATTGTATAGCTAATGTGCTAATGCTAATATAAATACTGGACTTAACAGAAACCCCAGTTTGAAGACACTCCTGGCTGTTGGAGGATGGAACTTTGGTTCAAATCAGTAAGTGATTTAAAATAGTATTTTGATGGATCTTTGCAGAAGCACAAAGCACACACATCTTATCATGGAGCTACATGCTTATCTGTCCAGGTTCTCTATCATGGTGTCCACTCCAGCAAACAGGCAGAGATTCATCCAGTCCTCTATCAGTTTCCTGAGAACTCATGGCTTTGATGGTCTGGATTTGGACTGGGAATATCCTGGATCCCGGGGCAGCCCAGCAGAGGACAAGCAGAGATTCACTCTGCTCTGCAAGGTCAGTACCTCACCTGTTATATGGCTCCAGAATTCTGGAATATTATTCAGGCACATAACGACTAATACAAAACTTACGCTAACATTTGGACTGGGCCTGTCCGTCTGTTTCTGCCCTGCAGGAGCTTCTGGAGGCCTATGAGGCTGAAGGCAAGGCTACTGGACGGCCCAGGCTTATGCTTACAGCTGCAGTGGCTGCTGGGAAAGGAACTATAGACAGTGGTTATGAAATTGCTGAAATCGCCAAGTGAGTTACATTTTAAAATATTTACAGTGTATTAAAATGTACTGTATGTTGATTTTCAAGATAAAAAAGTAAAATGTGTAAAATATATATAAACTGTTGTACATGTAAAAATCAGTTATAAGTTTAGTTATGAGAATATATCGTCACTGTCCAAAGAAAAACATATATTTCCATTTTTGCCAGTTTAACTTCAACCATTATATAATATATAATATCTTTATATAGCTAATACAGTTTTATGTTCTTGACTCCAAATGGTATATGGCACATTTAGCTCATCTATCCATTTCTGTATCAGAGAGAAAGAGAAAGCAAGGCTTCTTTAAAATAGTTCAGCTTCATGCGACTGATAAGAGTGACTTCTTTCTGAAACAGGTACCTGGATTTCATCAACGTGATGACCTATGACTTCCATGGGGCTTGGGATACTTTCACTGGACACAACAGTCCTCTGTACCGTGGTTCTCATGACCAAGGAGACCTTATCTACTTTAACACTGTAAAAACATACCTCCTGCTATTTCAGTAGAGCCTTAACCTCACAGTAGAAGCAGTACAAATAATAGAATAACCAAACGCTATACTCTCCATGTCTGCTTTTAGGATTATGCAATGAAATACTGGAGGGATCAGGGAGCTCCTGTAGAAAAGCTGAGGATGGGTTTTGCCACATATGGAAGGACCTTCCGTCTGACAACTACAGAGAATGGAGTTGGAGCTCCAGCCAATGGTGCTGCGTCTGCTGGGGCTTATACCAGAGAGGCAGGATTCTGGTCCTACTACGAGGTCTGTACACATCTCAGTCAGCCACACACGCTTCATCATCTGCACTTCATACAGAACTCATGTGACTCATGTTACCTATCTGCTTTCTGTTATCTATAAAGGTCGATAGGCTGGATATTCTTATAGATAACACCATGTTGTACAGTTACAGCAGTAAAACATACTGTTACAGTGCGTACATTATTATAGATAACATCATATTTCATATTGTGCAACATTTATCTATAAAATAGATATTAGATTTTTATAGGTAACATTTTGTCCTAACAGTATCAAGCTAAGAGCATGCCTGCAAAACTGAAGTACCAAACTTTAGACACCAAACTAATCTTTACTGCTCGACTATATTTGGGGAAAATTGTGTCCATTTGATTGCTGACTGACCCTAACTGCAATAGGATCGTAATGAATGTCCATTCCCGATTAGATCTGCAGCTTCCTTCAAGGAACCAGCATTCAGTGGATTGAAGATCAGAAAGTTCCTTACGCTACCAAAGGAAACGAATGGGTTGGATTTGACACTCACGAGAGCTATGAAACAAAAGTATGTACAAAGGTGTTTCTTCTGCAATGTTATGCGTCTTTACCGATTCCAGGGATATCTTACCGGTTCCTGTGCTGTTTCAGGTGCGCTACCTACAAGACAACAATATTGGAGGGGCCATGGTTTGGGCTCTGGACCTGGATGACTTTGCTGGGCAGTTCTGTGGGACAGGAAACTACCCCCTCATCAGTCACCTCAAGAAACTCCTGGATATAGGTGCATTAATTGACTTTTGAATTGAATTGAATTGAATTGTGGTGGAAGGTACTAGAAAGGTACTAGATTAGATGAGACGTGTTCCCTTTCAGTGGCACATTTTGAGTAGAGTGGAAAAAGCTAAACCAGAATTAGTGTGACTTTTAACCAACTTTACTAAATGTACCTCTGCACTGTGTGTGCAATTGCACATTTAACCAGCTTTTATTTCTATTGGAGACGAACAGAATCAGCACTACAGAATCAGCACTGTGTCTTATTATGGTTATAATAAGTCATGATATTAATATTGTGGATGACAAATGTCCTGTCTGTGTTGTTCTTGGACAGATCTGCCTCCTCTGCCTCCTCAGCCTACGTTCGCTCCAAACCCTACACCTTTGCCTGGGACGGCAGAACCTACACATGCTGAGCCACACCAATCTACTGCAGCCCCCGTTCCCCCGGGTCCTACCCAGTTCTGCGAGGGCAAGGCTGATGGCATCTACCCTAATCCTGAAAGTCAAACATCCTTCATTCAGTGTGCTGGCGGCAGGACATACATACAGAACTGTGCTGCAGGAACTGCCTACAGTGACGCATGCAAGTGCTGCAACTGGGTATAGAAACATAACTGGATGAGCTGTAATAATAACCGTTATGGCATAAACTACCAATCTTTATTTAAAGGTTTGAGCTGCTTTAATGATCTTGTACTGTACAGATATTAGACATTTCATAATAAAGCCTGGAATAATTAATGCTGTTATTTAATCTTTGTAATTGTATTCTGAAGCCTATGTACCTGAATCAATAAATATCAGCACAGAGAATGTTTATGGTCAATCGTCATTGCTTTCAGATCAAGTCTGGTCACATACAAAGATGAAACCTCTGATTTAGTTTACATGTGGTCATATCAAATAGACTACTAAATATTAGGCTAAAAATATGAAAACTGATATACATTTTGGTGATGCTGAGCTGAAATCAACATCTCCTCAAAATCAGAACCCAATTTTTAATATTAATAATTTACTTTCCCATCATATATGAAGAAAATGAGGCAAAGCCTGCACTGAGCAAAGACTGAGGTAAAGCTGAAATGACTGGAACAGGTTTCCAAACACACTGTTAAAACCTGGAAGGATCATGGTGAACAGTATCTTTGAGGAGGAAACACAGTCAGAAAACACACAGAAAGAGAGACATCACCTTAACGCTTGTTTAAGTCAAATGGCAAAAAAAAAAAAAAACAGCTGAATTCACGGCTATGCTCTGTAGTGAAAGATGGACCACTTCCACCCCTGCACTATAACGATAACAAGAGCTCACAGGAGCGGGACTGTACAGCCTTGTGGCCTTAAAACCAATAGCTTTACACAGCCAATCAGTGATTCCCATTCAAAGTACATTGTGATGTAGACAAAGTGAAACACAAGTGTGTTAATGACTCCATGAAAATGTAAAAAGATTAGGCAGAAGAAACCTGCTCCATGGTATAATGGTCACACTCGAGCTCTAAAACAGACTGTCAGATAACTAGAGCGTAAATGGAGCCTGACTAAACTTTAAGTATTCCAGTCTGCCTGGAAGGACAGCCTCATAGACTATAGAAAAGCTCTAAGTGTAGCACGTTCAGCTCATCTGTCTTCACTGATAGATAATAACAAAATCTTTATATATCTTTATGAATTTCTTCAATAACAAAATTTAAACAATTAGGCTAAAAACACAAAATGCACAGTTAACAACTGCAAGTGTACTGCCCCGTACAGCTAAAGCCGATCTAGAGCACAGTATAACTTCTGCAGAGAGGCTAGATTCTTTTTCTCTACTCCAACAAAGAGATCAATTTCAAATCATTTCATCC
Source organism: Prochilodus magdalenae (assembly GCA_024036415.1). Lineage (NCBI taxonomy): Eukaryota > Metazoa > Chordata > Actinopteri > Characiformes > Prochilodontidae > Prochilodus > Prochilodus magdalenae. The sequence continues at coordinate 3,183 of JAMWET010004261.1, read as the reverse complement.
TCAAAATCATCTACATGCACACTAGATCCAGTTCCGACTAGTTTACTGAAGAAAGTTCTGCCAGAAATAACCACGCCTCTTCTGTCTATAACAAACTCATCTCTCAGCCTTGGTTACGTCCCAAAATCCCTTAAACTAGCAGTAATTAAACCTTGAATTTAAAAACCTAATCTTGATCCCTATGAGCTAGCAAACTACAGACCCATTTCAAATCTTCCATTCATATCAAAGATTTTAGAGAAAGCTGTAGCACAGCAGTTAAGTTCCTATCTGCACAGGAATGACATACATGAAAAATTCCAGTCTGGATTTAGGCCTCATCACAGCACCGAGACAGCACTGGTGAAAATTGTAAATGATCTTTTAAGATTCTCTGACAGAGGTAACTCATCCTTACTGGTCCTACTGGATATTAGTGCAGCATTTGACACAATAGACCACTCCATCCTACTAGATAGGCTGGAAATCCTTGTAGGAGTAACAGGAAAAGCTCTTTCATGGTTCAGATCTTACTTAAGCGACTATCAATTTGTAAATATAAACAGTCAATCATCCACTCACACAAAAGTAAAGTTTGGTGTTCCACAGGGATCTGTCTTAGGATCCATGTTATTTACCTCATATATGCTACCACTCGGTACCATAATCAGAAACCATAACATAAACTTCCACTGCTATGCTGATGACACACAACTGTATATATCAGCTAGACCAGATGATCCACTTCACCTTAATAAGATAGAGGACTGTGTTAAAGACATAAAAGACTGGATGTCCAGTAACTTCCTCCTACTGAACTCGGACAAAACAGAAGTTCTTCTTGATCCCAAAAGTGTTAGAACCGAGCTGTCTGCGGTACCACTCAATCTCAATAGCTTCTTAGTTACACCAGGTACCTCTGTAAAAAGTCTTGGTGTCACGATGGATCCTGATGTGGCCTTCGATGAGCATATTAATAATATATCTAGAATAGCTTTTCTACATTTATGGAATATTGCGAAATTACGAAATGCACTGTCCCTAAAGGATGCAGAAAAGTTGGTTCATGCCTTTATTACTTCAAGGCTGGATTACTGTATCGTCCTGCTTTCTGGTTGTTCCAGCAATAGCCATAACAAACTTCAGTAAGTCCAAAATGCTGCAGCCAGAGTCCTTACAAGAACTAGAACGTTTGATCATATCAGCCCAGTCTTATCTAACTTACACTGGTTACCAGTTAAATTCCGCATTGAGTATAAAATCCTTCTCCTGACGTATAAAGCTCTAAACGGCCTCGCTCCTATTTACCTCACTGAACTTATCTCGTACTATAAGCCATCACGTGACATTACGTCTCAAAGTGCGGGCTCTCTGTAGTGCCTAGAATGAACAAAGTAATTAGTTTATTTCTGCTAGATAAAAGGTGCAGATCTTGGGGTCCGCTGACAGAGAGTGTTTGGTAAGATGGGAATGTTGGTGCTGTTGATCTGCTGGTCTTCATGTTCACTCAGGTTTGTTGACAGTGGAGCAGAGAGGCGCCAAACTCTCAGGGAGCCCTCATGTCTTTGTGACCTTCTGGCTCTCCCTTTTAGTTATGCTGTAATAGCCAGGCCTGCCGGAGTCACTGCTGCACTCTGCTAACACCATATAGTGTGTTCAGGTCTTCTGTCAGAGCCAACTGTCTGTCTGTTCTCTTTGTCTGAGCTGAACTGTCCATCCTGTGTGGCCTGATGCTGTTGCTACATCTGCTCTGACCTTGAGCCACTGCTTGCCTTAGACTACCACAGAGCTCTTGGCTGTCCTGCAGTGTGGAAGCTTGGCCTGTGTCCTGCTGAACCATCATATTACTCAGCAACATAATTATAGACTAATCAGACATTTATTATTCTACTCTACAAACATTATACTCCTTTCTTGTGCTGTCTTGTATCTGGTGTTGACCCGAGGAGGTTGGGTTCCACTTTTTAGTCTTGGTTCCTCTCAAGGTTTCTTCCTTCCTAACTAAGGGAGTTTTTCCTTGCAGCTGTCGCCTTTGGCTTGCTCACTGGGGGCTCGAACACCAGATTCTTTTTAAAGCTGCTGACAACATCTGTTGTAAAAAGCTCTATATACATAAATGTTGACTTGACTTGATATGCAAGTGTTCCATGTGGTTACTAGGCTTCAGAGACCAAAGCTAACACTCAGAGAAAGTTTTGGGAGACCTGGTAGATAAAAAGTTGGTGTGCTTTAATTTTTCCCTGGTTTAGACAATCAGAGATCTCTGGACTTGGGCCATGTGATGTCCTTTAACTCTCAAGGAGTCTGGAAATAATCAGTTCCTACATCAGAGAGATGGGATTCTGATATCTGTCGCCAATTTACATGTACACCTTTATCACATACAAATCTGTGTATGGCTGACTTCAGTTACAAATACACTACTGACGCACACTCGTATTCATTTACATTGCAGCAAATGTCTTATCACTGTGTGACTTCAATTATCTAAATTATGTAATCTTTATTCCTCTAGTTCTGCTCATCAGGATATAGGATATCCTTTAGAGTTCATGTGAATGTGTGCCATTTAGTGAAATACCAAGCTCACACATTGTTGCCCTTTACACCAAATGTACTTAATGAGACAAAATACATGTGAGATTTGCAGTTTATAATAATTTTAGAAGCTCAAACTGTAATAGTTATAATCACCAGTCGGTCCTTACACTGTGGTGTTATGAAATCTCAAATAGCCTGACTTATCTGCTTTCTGTTATCCATAAAGGTCGATAGGCTGGATTGTCTTATAGATAACACCATATTATACAGTTACAGCAGTAAAACATACTGTTACAGTGCGTACATTATTATAGATAACATCATATTTCATATTGTGCAACATTTATCTATAAAATAGATATTAGATTTTTATAAGTAACATTTTGTCCGAACAGTATCAAGCTAAGAGCATGCCTGCAAAACTGAAGTACCAAACTTTAGACACCAAACTAATCTTTACTGCTCGACTATATTTGGGGAAAATTGTGTCTATTTGATTGCTGACTGACCCTAACTGCAATAGGATCGTAATAAATGTCCATTCCTGATTAGATCTGCAGCTTCCTTCAAGGAACCAGCATTCAGTGGATTGAAGATCAGAAAGTTCCTTACGCTACCAAAGGAAACGAATGGGTTGGATTTGACACTCACGAGAGCTATGAA
>JAMWET010004260.1:0-26572 GCA_024036415.1 Prochilodus magdalenae | reverse complement strand
TCTACCAGGACTTTAACATGCTGTGGAAACAGATTTAATAAAAATATCTTTAACCTCAGGAAATCCTGCTCACTATGAAAATAATATCTGACAACATGCTCATACTGTTTAGTACAATCTGGGGTAACTAGTAAAAATTACTCTTGAATAATAACATGTTTATACTAACACTTTCATCAGGAGGTACACCAGTTCACATGTTATATGTGTAACAATACTTACATGTCTGGGTAAACAAAAATCCCAGTCAGTGATTTGTAAATATGGGATATTCAGCAGCACTGAATATGGCTTTAAGTTGAGGTTGGGCACATATATTTTTGCCAATCTAAACACACAACAAGACAAAATATATAGGTCAATTTTAAGTCACTGTAAACATAATAATGTAAACATAATACTATACAGAACATGTTAAAAATACTGATGTATACTAAGTTTTAAACATACAGTAATTTACAACCATTCTATGTATGAAAGCTATATTTTGCAGATAATATAACAGATTATGATCTGATTATTTTGTTTTCAGCTATCCCCAAAAAATGTTTTTGTGGTAACAATTAATCCGACTTGTTTATTCTACAGTTAATTCTACTAACACGGCAGTAGGGAGGACATACACATGAAGCATGTGGCATAAATAGACTACGGATTGAAAAACGTGTATACAAACGTTGGAACACACTAGTGATGCTTTATCAGATGTAAGCTAAACCAGATGATCAACCCTGGCTGCTTATGTCGTGTCTTCTACACGGGAGTGTGTTAGCCGAGTTAGCGGTAAAGCTGCACCAGAACGGACAGGCCGCCATCTTTGCCTTCTCAGTCAGCTAACAGCTAACAGCTCTTCCAAAAGGACTTGAACTTGAACTGGCCAATCACAGCAGTTTTCGACCTGCCATTCAAACTGCCTGAAGACGTAAATTACCAATAGGAGTTACAGGACGCCTCGCCTGTTCTTTGATTGGAGGATGACGGATGATAGCGAAAGGCGCGTTCGCAGATCTGCCGTTCTGCTCGGACCTTAACACGAGCACTCTTCTGAAGGAACAGCTCACTAAAGTAAGTGTTTGATTTGTGTTGTTTCCGCGCTTTTAGCTGGACACTGACAGGCGAACGACTGCTTCCTTAATGTAACTTAGTGTTTAGGCGCACGTGTTGGAAACTTTACTGACATAGTTTACAGCTGAATTACATACTAACCACTTACTCCACATACCGGCTGAATTTATCTAAGCTGGTTTACTAATAGTGCCTACAGCATGTATACCAGTTTGACCAGTGGTTTTACACACAGTCCTGGAAAGGTACTGCAGAATAAAGTTTTCTCTGACACATATTCCAGGAAGGACTTCTTAATTAGATGATTAGTAAGAAGGCATGTGTGTGTGGGGAAACATGAAAACAGAAAAAAATATGCAGATCATAAAACACCAGTAGTGGGAACTAGGAATTTGCTAAATCCGAGTTTACTGCTGAGGACTGATTTATCTGTAATTTAATATGTAATACTTTTGTATATGTTTTATTAATTTATTAATTTATTTTGTTTCAGAGTTGCATTCAGGGGAGGCTGGCACAACTCTCAAAACTCTCCAAGCAGTATAGAAGACATGGTACATTGGTAAGAATAGACACATTACTTTGATTAAACACATCCCTCTTTATAAACCCCTCTCTGGGGTCTCCATGTTGCTGGTGTACAGGTATTGGCTATAGATCTGCTGCTGATGTACTGTTTGTGTTGTTTATCCTTCAGCCTGTCAATAGTGGTTAGTTTCTAATAGTTTCTGATAGTTTTGGATTTTGGCCCACTCTCAACCTAGCAGTGACACTAAGAGGTGACAGAGGTGTCCAGCAGCACAACACATAGTGTCACTGCAGTGCTGAGAATGATTCACCACCCATATAATATAAACTGTGCAGCAGCAGGTGACTTACCATTAGCATCAGTTATTGAACATGTTTAACGTTGGACTGAGTGACGGGTTAACTGTGTTGACAGACTAGTAAATGGACAGTCTATGACTATATATGTAAGGTTACATTTTATGTTTATACTGATAACATGATAAATAAATATAAGTAACAATAATTATATTATTGTGTTTACACCACACAGTCCAGCTGCATACACTGAAACACTGCTAAATATAATTTTTCTTATTTTACAACAGGATTCTGAGGATTCAGCAGCCCAAAATACAGTTAAGAATATGGTAATGCATCATTCTCACACTGAGGTACACCATTTAAACCCAACTGCCTTTACGATGCATTGTTACATTTCTAATTTCTATACTTGCAACTTAAGATCTTCTACAGGAGCAACAAGCCAGATGACTGCTGTTTTAAAAAGAATACTTCCAGTTGGAGCCTAGAAAATGACCCTTCGTATCCAGAAGGACCTTTAGCAAAAAATGGATCTGAACTCCATTTCACTGAGGCATTTTGTAGAGCAAAGGACAACACAAGAGACATTGAGCTTTTAGGGCTTGATTCTAACACGGAATATTTTGATTCTGTAGAAGTGATGAACAGTTGTTTCCTGATTAGGATGAAGAGTGGGTAATAATTTTTGTATTCCAGTTATTAAGTGTCCAAAATAAGAGTCCCTAAGTTTGGTTCAGTCTGGGTTTCCTGTGAGAAACGTAATTTATTTGATCACTGGTTTAATAAAGTGATTTCATATGTCCAGATGTATAGCTATTAAGGTAAATAAAACCACACAGAGATCTTTCACACTTTGAGCGTTTTTATCTTGGAAATATATGAGCATAATTTGAGACTTTATTGAGATCTCTAGTAAAGCTCAAGAAGAGACTCATGTGAGATTACTGAGATCTTTATCTCAGGAGAAACATCTGAGCAGCCGGGAGACTTACACCAAGTCTCATTTGTCTCTCCATCTGATCTCATTATTGTCTAGGAGAAACTACTGAGCCTTTAATGAGATCTCATTTTTGAATTTTCTTTCCTCTGGGTTTCACCATCTCCATGTTTTATTACTTTACAGGTTTATTCTAGGTTCTTTTTTTACACACAATCAAAAAAGTTTTTAGACAATATACAGTTTTATTTTACTGATAAAAAATATTTAGGGGTTACATATCTGTACACACTCTCAGCCTGATACTGGGCTGATGTACCTTTGACAATTACAGCTTCAGGGCATCTTGGGAAAGAAGCTACGAGCTTGGCACACTTGTTCCTGGACACTGTTGCCCATTCCTCTTGGGATGTCCTTGTAAGCTCCGTCAGGTTGGATGGGGAGCATCTGTAGACATTTTCAGCTCCTTCCACAGACGTTCAACTGGATTCAGGTCTGGGCTCTAGCTGGGCCACTCAGGGACATTCACAGACTCTCTCGGAAGCCTCTCCTGAGTTCTCCTGGCTGTGTACTTCGGGTCGTTGTCATGTTGGAAGGCAAACCTTCGACCCAGGTCCTGAGCACTCAGGGATCTCTGTGTATTTAGCTGCATGCTTTCCTTCCTGACTGTATGTTTTTGGTTCTTACATATTATTAAATAGAACATGACCTTAGACTTTGTTGGGTTTAATGATCCTGTATGATCTTTGTTCTTTCTGGCTCTGGTAATTCGAAGTGCCCCGTTTGTAGGAATCGGAGTGGAGAAGATATTCTGAAGGTGATAGAATGTTCCAGAGTTCTTATAAATCTATACACATAGAGAACAGTATGGAAAGCTGCAGTGACTGGGGAAGCAAAAAATAAAACAGATTATAAATCTGTATAATAATAATTTGTCTATAATAAATTAGTGGAATAAATAAGAAAAAACTAAATTGGTGTTTTTTCAGTTGACTGTGTTTGGGATTCTAAATAATTATTTAAAAAATAAAGTCAACAACTATTTTTTATTTATTTTGAAGGTTACAACATATTTTACACAGTTTCTTATTTAAATAATGTAAAATGTCTTCCTTTATTAATGTCTGCAAAGGTTAGATATTAACCAGCTCAAGAAAATGACATGGCCTACCACTATAAGAAGACCTATAACAAGGTAACAGGGAAACGGTCAAGGAAACTGTCAACTAAGTTACCCTTTAATCTACATTATCAGTAATAACTGTGACATCATTATCATTAGCCTATATATAAACATAAAGCCTATAACACACATTTTATATGGGCACACTTTCTCCCTCATTAACACATTAAAAAGTTTATAATAGTTTTAAGTACATGTCAGCTGCTGAGAAATAGCAGTGACACTGCTCTCTTCAGAATCTGAATCAGAATTTTAACACAGTGAGAGAAGTAACATTTAACCCAGGTTATAAAAGCCTGAGTAAAGTACATTTTATTGAAGGTACAGAAGATTAATATAAATATAATTAATATAAATAAACAGGAAGCTGAAGAAATAATATAAATAAATAAATAAATAAATAAATATAAAAAAATAAAGACACAAATATTTAAGAAAAAATAAGCTTTATTTAGTTCAAAAACAATGAATTTACAGTTGTTAAAGGATATTTTAAGTTTTTGCATCACGTGACACATTTTAGCCAATAAGGTGGTCTACGTGCGCAGGAAAATTGCAACCAGAAGCCTTTTCGGTTGAGCAACCATCGTGAGCAGAGAGGTCTCTGGAAGAAAATAGGCAAAAAGTTAGATAAATTTGGAATTATGTGATAAAAACTGCAGAAATATTAAGCAAAGCCCACGTCTACTTAACCGCTAAGCTGTGGGAGCTGAGAGGTGCTTTGTTGGCTGGAAAAGAGCATTATTAGCACTGGAATTTTCGCATTGGTGGGTTCATTGAATAGCGTTAGCTACCTATGCTAAGCTAGTTACTTATTTTCTGTTGATTTATTGTTGGTGATGTTTGTGTTTGAATGTCTCCTTTTGACTTTTTGAGATTACTTACGACACATCTAACTGAGTAAGCTTAATGGTGAGACCTGACGAACCAAAAAAGATTTTTTTTTTCATGCTTAGTTGGGTGTTCACTGTATGTGTACCTGCTGGCTAGGCCGCGTGTAGCCAGTATAGACACAGCGCAGCCGGTAGAGACGTGCGCTGCAGGGAAAATTAACTGTTTCATTTTACTTTATTTTCCTGTATAAAACTTGGAAATTGTTGTACATAAGTTTTTTAAAGAAACTGTAAATACTGTGTGCAGGTTCAGATAATTTAGTCATTGTGATTAGAGCTGTTATTGTGTTAATGGTGAGTTGAAACTTGAATTTAACAGAGATTTATGACTTATTATAGGTCAGATTTTTTTTGCTGGTGTTCAGATTGGACTGTTCTACGTTGGATGGCGAGCCTCCCTGAACTCAGACCCGGAAAGCTGTTCACAAGCGCTGTGGACATCACGGATATGTCTTGTGTTGAACCTTGAGCTTTAAGAATCCTCATCTCTAGGGCAGTAGGAGGTAACACTTACTTTTTACAGATTGGAACTCACATGTGTTCACCCATCCTGACTGAAACCTCTGAAACATGTGAAACCAAAAGGACATTGATTGATTAAGCTGAGAATGCTTTTGAATTGCATTTATTTTTTGGGTAACTCTGTTATTTGAAAAGGGTTAATTGTGTATTAATACAGATTGGAACATATACATATTGATATAGCTATTTCTCTCTACCCGGGTAGTAGCCTTACAGAAAATATTGGTAACATCATTATCAATCATATTCACTTGCTTTTACTGTCTTAGTATTGTATTTTCTATTTTTGAATAATATTTCTACTCACCTGGTGCTTTATTAAGAGGTGCTCCCAACCCTCAATATCACAGAAAAGTCGTACAGTGTTGTCTCTTGGGTGGTGTTGTCCTGGCTCTGTAGGTGATCCTGGGGTTTTCTGATTGGCCCACTGTGAACTCCCTTGTAGTTGCTAGTTGAAAATCATAATTATTCACCATTGGTGCTTGGTGTTTAATATACTAAAACTAGTTAGTACACTACTGTGTTCTAGGGTGTGCTACAGTTATTGTTACAAACAGACCAGATGAAGTCCTGCCATGAACTGCACTGAACATGTAGCTATAATAAACACATTAGAGAAACTCCTAACACCAAGAGTCTGTATATTATTAGAAATCAGAGAGACGTCAGAGTTTCAGCTCATTACACAGTTCTTCAGAATGTCTCATATCTGTGTGTAAGAAGGTCTCCAGTGTTGAGTTCTAGAGGGAGGTTATTACAGTCTACCAGTATGTCCACTAGTCTAATGACCTCATGATCTGACCAGAACACCAGGCTCCTCTTCTGCTCCTGTACATGTCCTCATTACAAACGTAATGTGGTTATCAATCGTGGGGAGTTTGATGGACAGGACACTGGAGGTACAGTCACTAGTAAACGTCATTACCTTCCCTTTAAAAGGCCCTTCCTTCGCCTTTAGGTTTGTGGAGCATTGACTAATGGCCTTAATAAACTCTTGGCCTTCGAAGAGTGTTTTGTGTTTGCCTGTCCCTTTCAGTGGTTTTTGATTGTGCTCTGGACTTCTGATTACCTCTTGACCTTCTTGTTTTGTGGTTTTGCTTGTGCTTTGGACTGGATCACATTGAAGTATCTTCTGACAGTTGTAGTTTTGGACTTTTGTGTGTAGGTTTTTTTGACACTTTTGGGTTTTGCATTTTTTCCTGTTTTGTGTTCCTTTTACCATTAAAACCTGCCCATGGATCCTAATCCTATGTCTGAGCTCCCCTCATTACAGGCACCTGTGAGGCCCAGGAGATGGTAGTGTGTGACAACACCATTCAGATTAATACAAGTATATGCAAGATATTATTAAAGTACGTATAAAATAAAAAAGGTATATATTATATAATGTTTTAAAAAGGGAAATAAGACCGTCTGTCATGGATGGAGAACCCGCAGGTTCTCTGTATTAACTGACTGCAATTAAACTTCACTTAGTTTCATTAAAATATTTATGAAATAATAGGGAAAAAATCCAGTGCAATATTGAGCTTTCAGCCAATTTTGTGTATATGGTTCATTATTTGGGGTTCCTCTTACTTTTGTTGTAGGTGGGGCGGTAATTGGTGTAACACAGTGCCTGTGTGCTGCGTGTTTGTCGGTACAAAGCATTGCAAATGCTGAGCCAGTAAGCAGGTATCCCGCTCTCTACCGTATATTTCTCTAGCAGTATAAATCCAGCTTTTAAGTCCTTATTAAGGATATCAATACTGTACTGTGCAGCTGCAGTGCTGTTTTATGTGGAGATGAACTTTCTTCTTTTATAATCCTTAAGTTTAAACTCTCTGCTAGAGTTTGCCTCATCAGTTTTTTATTCCTCGTGCAGGCCAGAGAGAAAGAGAAAGTGAGAGAGAGAGGGAGTGAGTGTGTCTATGCATGGGCACTAATTCCACCCCATATTTCTTGTTCAGGTAAAACATTGCGAATGATGAACTGGATTAAACAGCATAGACTTCCATGTTCCTGTGTGCTGTGTAGCTAAATTGTCTCTCCATCCCGTTGATGTCAGCTACATGCGCAAACAAAAAATTAAAACTAGAAACAATACAATAAATATGATAAAATAAACACACATTAGACACAGTAAACATCCAGGACAGTGCAGCACCGACACAGCACTCAATTTCAGCCATGAGGTAGTAGTATAAGGCGCAGAGAGTAATTTGTCATTTACATTTAACCCATCCATGAAGAGAAACACCTACATATACACACACTAGTGAACACACACAAGAGGGAGTAGTGAGCACCCTTGTCCAGAGCGGTGGATAGTTCTATTCCATGTCCTACACCAATGCAGTCTGAGAGAGAAATGATGACAGATAAAATAAAGACAAAATATGGAAGAAAAATGTTACAATATACAATAATCTTTAAAAATCTAATTAACACAACTCATAATTAACATCTCTAATATGTCTATTTAGTAATAAAGATTAACTAGATAAAATACTACAAGCAATGACACCTTTTGGTAACACTTTCTATGCATCAGGGAGCCATAATGCATTATAAGTGCAATAATAAAGATCAATAATGCATTCATAAAGTTTTCTAGTGCTATACACAGCCATTTGAAACTGTACATAAACAATCATTATCACAGACTTAAACTGGTATATCACCACAGTATAAGGCATAGCACAAAGTCACATATGCTAAAATGTATACATTTTCCTGTTTTAACATCACTGTTGAGACCTGAATCGTAAAGCTTAATACTATAAACCATGAAACTCATACTTCTAGTTTCATCACTAATGGTAATAACAGGAACAATATACATTATAATGCATTATATCACTTTGTACTTGTACTTGTGGATGATCATGAACAATTAAAACTGTGTGTGTGTGTGTGTGTGTGTGTGTGTGTTATAAAGTGATAATCCCACCCCAGTGTGTCCAGTTTAGAGTGAATTCCTCAAAACAGCATGAGTAGCTTCACTCCTGAATCCTGAAGGTTATTTTTACTATGGTTAAGTTCTCTCAGATTTATGAATTTAGAATTAGACCTTTAGGCAGAACTTCTCAGCTTTTTTGCTTTGAGACTGCAATCATATAGCCTGGGAAATAAATACTGGTCAGAAACAGTCATCTCAGACATACATACATTCAGCAGAAAAATAAAGATATGAGAAATCTGGAATGTTGTAAATGGTGATCTCAAATGTTGTAGATCTCTTACATCAGAACATCAGAGAAACACACATAAAAAACAAATTGTGTCTGTGTGTCTGTGTGTGTGTGTGTGTGTGTGTGTGTGTGTGTGTGTGTGTGTGTGTGTGTGAAAATGAGGAACTCACCCCAGTTTTTGCCGCACAATATGGATTTTCCAGTCCAGCAGAAAGCAGCTCCACCCCTGATTCTTGCAGTTTGTTGTAACTAAGGTCCAGTTCTCTCAGACTTGCAGAATTTGAGCTAAATTTCACTCTGAAACTTTACTATTATTAATATATCACATCACTGCTATGGAGAAATTCACTGAGTAACTTTAAAGGTCAATTTAAAAGTACACTGTTCTGAGCACCACTCATGACTGACAGTATCTAAGTGGCTAAGACTTCCATGTTGGTGCCAGTGTTGGTGGATTGAAGCACATGCAGCAGGTCTCTCACACACTAATCAATGAGAGAGAGAGAGAGAGAGAGACAGAGAGAGAGAGAGAGAGAGAGAGAGACTGAGACTCAGATTTGCATTAACAGGTCTGAGTCATCCTCTTTCTCCCAGATGTTCAGTTTCATCTCTGAGCCACTATCCAGCTGACCTCCGCCCCTAGTGGAGAGTAGCTAGACTGGAGGCAGAGCAGTGAGGCTGAACCCTCACACAGCTGCAGAGAGGAGGGAGGGAGGACTCAGGGGAATACACTGTGGAACCAGCTGGAGATGAGAAACAGCTGAACACACTTCAACACACTTTAGATACTATACATGAATGTTTATGAATCTGATCTGTAGGTTGTGTTATGAGAGTGAGGACTGAAATATGAGTCACAGTCAGACAGTTCGAGTATAATGAAGTCCTGCTCTTATTGAACTGATTGTATCTCTGTGGTGTTTCTGCTGTAAGATATGATCAGGACTGTGTGGATCTCAGGGTGGAGATCTACTGTGTGTAGAACCTGTGCTGATCTGATCTAGAGTCTGTTTGTGTCTCTGTGGGGGTTGTTGGGTCTATCAGATGTAGATGGTGAATAGGCCAGAGCAGAATGATGTGTGTGGAGGTTCAGTATGTAGATGGATATGAGACGTTATTATTTCCTTTGATTATTAATAAAGTCTAGTCTTAGAGAACGTTAGCAGGGTTAATCTAGACCCTGTGCTGCTGGTGTGGATCAGAGAGGTGTGCGGTTTGCATATGTGTGCTGCCTCACTGCTCCTCACGCTTTAAGAGCTGCAGTGCTGATCACAGTCTTCAGTCCTTTCAGAGACACACAGCACCATGATGATGAGGCTACTGGTTCTTCTGCTGGGAACACTGGGGCTGCTTACTCAGGGTGAGAGGAACACTGTGATAAGATCGCTGTATACTTATTGAGGATTTATTAATATGTATCTATGTATCTGTACTGTTTATGAAGATGATTATGTTATTATATCTATTATTACATGTTTAATCTGGTTTTATTTTTAGAGTCCATGGGTGAAAGAATTCTGACTCAGTCTCCAGCATCTCTGGTAGCTTCTCCAGGAGAGACTGTAACCATCAGCTGCAGAGCCAGTCAGTACTGTGGTACTGAGTTTGACTGGTATCTGCTGAAACCTGGAGAAGCTCCTAAACTCCTGATCTATCATGTATCAAACCGTCAGCCGGGTGTCCCAGATCGTTTCAGTGGCAGTGGATCTGGAACAGATTTCTCTCTGAAGATCACTGGAGTCCAGCCTGAAGATGCAGGAGATTACTACTGTCAGCAGGATTACACCACTCCATTCACACAGTGTTAGAGCGCCATACAAAAACCTCCCTCAGCTGTAGAGGAGCCACTCTGACTCAGAGACACTCACTGATCTGAGACCAACAGCTCAAAACCCTCCCTCAGCTGTAGAGGAGCCGCTCTGACTCAGAGACACTCACTGATCTGAGACCAACAGCTCAAAAACCTCCCTCAGCTGTAGAGGAGCCACTCTGACTCAGAGACACTCACTGATCTGAGACCAACAGCTCAAAAACCTCCCTCAGCTGTAGAGGAGCCGCTCTGACTCAGAGACACTCACTGATCTGAAACCAACAGCTCAAAAACCTCCCTCAGCTGTAGAGGAGCCACTCTGACTCTCACTGATCTGAGTACAGCTGATAAAGAGATGAGAGATAAAGAGATGTTCCTGATAGACTAGAGAGAATTCCTAGGCCTGTCCTGGATGTCGTAGTACTCGGGCCTGATTCAGGAGGAGAGAATATAATCTCAATTTCTCCTTCAGATCATAAATTTCTTCATATTAATAAACTATAGAATTAATTCTCTACATAGTTATTGTATTTCCAGCACACTGAAACTCTAGTCTAGTGTTTCTACAGATATCTGACCCTGCTGTTTTTAATAGTCTGTATACATGAAGACCTTTAGGAGGCGTTCAGTACATTTTCGGTCCAAAACTGCAACATTTATGAAGGTATTAGGGTTCTTGATGGCGTATCTGAGTGGACTAACGTCTCCTGAAAATCAGTACAATATGGAATGTGTGGGGGGCACGTGAGGACAGTGGGTAGTACCCCAGCAAGAGGGGTCTGGATTAGATTCCCTGGCTGGGCCACCAGCCTCCTTTCTGTGTGGAGGTTGAATGTTCTCCCCATGTCTGTGTGGGTTTCCTTTCACAGTCCAGGTCAGTCAGGGATACTAAACTGGCCCTAGGTGTGTGTATGTGTATGTGTGTGTATATGCACTGTGATGGACTGGTGACTCCAGCTAAACAGCATTATTTTCCCTCTTTGCATTTCAAAATCCTGATTAGACAGTAAAATAAGAGAGAGAGAGAGAGAGAGAGAGAAGGATAGAAGAGATTTGCATTAACCGGACTGAATCTTTCCGCTACTCTCAGAATAGAGCAGAACTATCACCAGATGTTCTGTGTTTGTCAGTCAGACTCACTCAAGCATAGCCCTAACACTGATACTGAACAAGTTGTGAACCTTTCACCAATACTACAAACACTACCAACACCACACCTACCAATCCAACACCACCAACACCAGCAACACCAGCAACACCACTGCACTCGGACACTTTATTAGTATTAATACTCTTATATATCACCGCTATGGACAACATCACTAATTCACTTTAAACAACAGGAATTGACATAAACATACATATTTATTTTATAGCTCTGCTCGCTCTTAGACTATCCTTGTCTAATAAATGTACATATCAGAATTTCTACAGACCCCTCCTGTCTGTATATTCTGTATTTTGTGTATTTTGTATTTATTTAATATCTCTCTTTTATATCTCTTTATTTTAATGTTTAGTATGTATATAGTGTTGTCCTGCTGTAGACTATCAATCTGAGCCTCACCACAAGCATTTCAATGCATAAATGTCCTCTCTCTCTCTCTCTCTCTGTCTCTCATGGTGAGATTCTTAGCCATAGGTCTTTCCTGCCATTTTCCTCGGTTTCATCCTGTTTTGCTGTGTGACTTATGACATCATGATCATCACAGCCTCACTCCACCTGTCATTACATCATGAGTAATTTTGGGTGCACAGCCAGTGATTATTCAGCAGCACAGTAACTCATCATCTGTACTCTCAGCTCGTTCACCTGCTGATCAGATGAAGTTCATCCTAAAGACATTCAACTACGCTAGCAAACCAGCAGTGTTAATCTAGAACATGAGATCTCCATTAAAATATGACTTCAGCTGTTAGCGTTAGCTATCGCTAAACTTCACAAACTTCAAAAATCTAGAACATTACATCTCCACTTACATATAACCTCAGCAGTTAGAGTTCTCTACTGCTAAACAATCAACAAAAACTATCTAGAGCATAACCTTTCCATTAATGTATTACCTAAACCTTTAGAATTAGCCAGAGCTAAACACTAACAACTATCTAGAACATTACACTTCCATTAATATAATACATAATATGTTAGATAGGAACTATCAAGAACATTACATCTCTGTAAATATATTACATTAGCTATTAGCATTGGCTGGTGCTAAACAGAGACACTTTTAAACACCTACATTTTCCTCATCTACAGTTTTGTCACAGACTGTTTGTATTGATACTGTATAACATAATGAACTACAGGGGTTGGACAATGAAACTGAAACACCTGGTTTTAGACCACAATCATTTATTAGTATGGTGTAGGGCCTCTTTTTGCAGCCAATACAGCGTCAGTTGGTCTTGGGAATGACATATACTGCGTCCTGCACAGTGGTCAGAGGGAGTTTAAGCCATTCTTCTTGCAGGATAGTGGCCAGTTCACTACGTGATGCTGGTGGAGGTTCGTCCTTCTTGGTGGTATGCTGACATTACCCTGGATACCGTGGCTCTTGATACATCACAAAGACTTGCTGTCTTGGTCACAGATGCACCAGCAAGACGTGCACCAACAATTTGTCCTCTTTTGAACTCTGGTATGTCACCCATAATGTTGTGTGCATTGCAATATTTTGAGCAAAACTGTGCTCTTACCTGCTATTTGAACCTTCACCCTCTGCTTTTACTGGTGCAATGTGCAATTAATGAAGATTGGCCACCAGGCTGGTCAAATTTAGCCATGAGACCTCCCACACTAAAATGACAGGTGTTTCAGTTTAATTGTCTAACCCCTGTATATATCCTTTATTCACATTAATTATCCAGATTTAAATCAGTGTTTAACATTTAAAAATACATTTGATCATCAGTGAACCTCTGTAGATTAATAGATCTGCCGTAAAATGTTCTCCCATATAAACAAGAGATAGATAGATAGATAGATAGATAGATAGATAGATAGATAGATAGATAGATAGATAGAAAGATAGATAGATAGATAGATAGATAGATAGATAGATAGATAGATAGATAGATAGATAGATAGATAGATAGATAGATAGATAGATACTTTATTGATCCCAGAGGGAAATTCAAGGATCATGATCAACAAGAAGTTTCTCTGAACATCACAGTCTTAAAGACTCCTGTAAAGCGTTTATGGGTGAGTCTAATGAAATCACACAGTGTTGTTGATTGAAACTCTTTATTTCTTTATCTCAGATAAACAGATCATCATCATTTCAGCATTAAGCACAGATGTGTTTGAGCACATTACAGAGTAAGAAGAGTTCTATCAGCTGAAACCCCCCTGTGATTCTCACTGCTCAGTGCACTGCCCTCTCCTCAGTGTCGTGCTGACAGTAGGCTGGGACTCCTTGGTGGCCTCACAGGTCACTGTGTTCTTTAGCCACTGGTCCTCCTGGAGGGTCAGGGTGCTACTCCAGCTGTAGAGACTGTCGTCCTTCTGCAGAAGCCCGGGGCTCTGGCTAACCTCCGAGCTCCAGCTGCTCCCATCCACCTTCCAGCTCAGCGTCCAGTCTGAGGGGAAGCCCTTGTTAGCCAAGCACACCAGTGTGACCTTCCCCTGCTGGACCTCCACACCAGAGGGGGGCAGGACCGTGAGAGTGGGAGGGGCCACACCTAGGACAGACAAACACATGCAGGGACAGGTGTCAGTCACCCAGTACAGACACACCCGAGTGGGTTTCACTTCTCCTATTTAGTACAGAGCTGAACTGAGTTCAGTGGTGCATTAAAATGTTTCAGCCTCTAATTAAAACCTACTGTAGAGTTTAAACTGTCTCTCAGAGAGAGCTGTAGTCATCAACACTGTCTTATTATATAGAAACTCTTTAATATTTCCTTTACCAGACATTAACATGATGGAACTTCATACAGGAAGTCATTTACAATATTGAAATCAGCATGAAATAAACACAAATAATAACATTCATAACAGAAATAATGAGAATATAACCCAATACTAATAGTCTACATCTAGTGTTTAAACCATGTGTAAGTGTTTATAATAAGCAGCACTGTGATTGTTCAGCATGAGAATGAGAGTTCCAGTGAAAGAGCTGCACTGAGAGTCTACAGTCTAGAACAGATCTTTCTACTGTTCTAATAAACTCAGTAATTAAAGCAGGTTGAGAGAAATTCACTGGAACATTTCTACTGTTATTAATGACCCTTCAGAAACAGACGCTCCATTAAACTCTCCAAACACCGTCTACACTGCTACTGTTCAATAAATACTACACTAATAAACACTAAACACCATTTAAACCTGATTAACACCATCCAGTACATTGATTTTCCAGAATTTATGAACAGATTAATTATGAAGAAGTGATTAAAAGCTACTTACGGCCAACTGACAGTTTGGTTCCTCCACCAAAAGTGTACCACAGTGATACAAACTCATTTAGTGCCTGTACAAAAACCTCCTGCTGTAAAGACTGGGCTCTCTCTGTGCTGTACAAACAGCTTTTTCATATCAGTGATTAAATACTGATGTGTTTTATAATCAGCAGATACATGTAGAAATTCTGAAACCCCTGAACTTTTGTTCCTGTACTGTTTAAATTTGTTTGTCTGAACTGATCACACATTATTCTATCTGTTCTCAGATTATCATTTATTCATTCATCTGTGACATCATTCTAAAATATCTACAGTGTTTCTGATGGATGAACTTTAATTTGACCTTGAATATGAAATAATAATAAACTGTTAGAAGAACAGAACACAGTTAAAGAGCTGCTGGGTATAAAGATCTTATTGGTTGTGTTGAGGAATGAAAATGAAGATGGATAAATGAACAGAAGATGATTTCCTGCTGAAAGAGAGAACAGTAGTTTAATGAAATGTGGATTTACTCACTCCCTGCATGCAGTTTGGTTCCTCCACCAGACACTCCTGCACTGAGAGACAGACTGACAGCAGTAGCTGCAGAATCCCTCCAGAGAAAGACTGATCCACTCTAACCTGAACAATATGAGATCGCCCCCCACTGGACATTAAGAGGACACCACACTGATCTGGACAGTCAGATTGCTGAGCTGTGAGAAGATCAGCTGTGGAGATCAGGAGAGTGAAGATTCACATATGACTCCCAGTAAAAACCTCAAACTGACCATAAATCTCTACAGTCTACACAATAAAACAGTCTTAAACCGTTTACAGTGTGTTCTGTTCAACACATTTCAGCAATAACAGAAGCTGATAAACATCACATAGAAACATCTTCATGCTTCTGTCTGATATTCAGCAGTTAGACACTCCACCATGAAGAACTCCTTCTGTCTCCATGCTCTTCTACTCAGTGTCACATGATCACTGCAGCCAATAGAGACATTTCCATAGAGAGAGCTGACTTTGCATTATCAGCACATGCTTCAGTGCTCTGGGAGTGTTTATAGTCCTGTGAGTTTAACACTTCATGACTGAGAGCTGCTGCTCCACAAACTTCACCCACAGCAGACATGACCTTCATCACCATCTTCATCTGGACTCTGATCTTCTGGACTCCAGGTAACACACTGTTCTATATGTCCCTTTATGGAGATGATTTATGAAGACATTTTAAAGCAGGTGTATATGTGGGTCTTATATTGAGAATAATAATATCATGTGTGTTTATGAATCATCCTGAATTCTTATTGGTTATTTCAGGATCCAGAGGTCAGGCCACTGTGACTCAGACTCCTGCAGTGAAATCTGCTCTTCCAGGAGAAACAGTCACCATCCGCTGTAATGCTGATGTTCCTGTAGATAATGATTGTAACAGTAATGACCGTGTGTCCTGGTTACAGCAGAAACCTGGAGAAGCTCCTAAACTCCTGATAAAGTTAGCAAACCAATTACACTCCGGAACTCCAGCTCGTTTCAGTGGCAGTGGATCTGGAACTGACTTTACTCTGACCATCAGTGGAGTCCAGACTGAAGATGGAGGAGATTATTACTGTATGGGTGGATTTTACATCAGTAGTGTCTGGTCGTTCACACAGTGATACAGAGCCGTACAAAAAGCTGTGTGAGTCAGAGAGCACAGAGACTGCACAGGATGTGAAACAGCACCAACTCCAGGTGCTAAGAGGGAGATGTGAAACCCCACTTTCAGGCAGTAGATTTTCATGTCAACAAATGCACAGACCAATAATATAGCAAATATATACATTTCAGTATTATTATTTTTCTTTGGTTAAAAATTCTAATGTCCAAATATTCTCCTAACATCCTAGTGATAAGAGCTCTGCTGAGGATCCTTAGAGTCTGCATACCACATCTTACTCCAGGGTTAAGAGCTTACCTGGAACCCTGAAGGTGCACACAGTCATCAGCTGACATCGGTGTTTACAGCTTTAACGGCTGGTGACGTTCGGAAGCTGGTCCTGCATACTAACTCTCTCTGTCTTTACAGTGATTACTTTTGGTGACATGAACATTTCAGTAGAGAAGGTGCTGGAAGTGCACCCACTCACACCAGCACCTCTGACAGATAACATTTCCACCCAGGAGGTCAGTGTCACTGACAGTGTTGATAACTGATCATTACCACACACATAAGCTCTTGCTCCTCCTTCCGTGTGCGGGGGTCCTGACCATACAGTGATCTTCAGTACATATACACGTGACCCTTCAGATAGCCCACTCTTTCTGTAAATCACAGTAGACATGCTTAATGTCATATTTGAGACTAGTGGACCTGATAACACCAGATTATCTAACAGAGGAGGCTTTAAACTCTATTAAACTGTGACCACGTCTCACTGACAGTTAGATCAGGATATTAAACCTGGAGACAGTAAGAACCAGGCCCCCCACCCAGCTGAACACTAACAAGCTGTGGAAAAGAGTAAGAAACACTCAGAGAGAGTGACAGAGGAGAGCGACTGTCAATGAGACTGGAAAGATAGATTGGGACACTATTGATGAGACTGGAAAGATGGATTAGGGTAGTTTGGAATAGGTGTGCAGTAGAGATTGGGCACCTGCCTTTAGTGAGTAATGAACGTTTGGTGATCAAAGCAAACGAAACATCAAAGGGGTATTTGATTGGGTGACAAAATCAGCCAGATATAGGAGATGATAAACAAAAAACATATGGGGAGTGTGGGTCATAGTACACAGTGAATAAGGTCTTCAAGGGGATCAAATTTGGCACAACAGTGACATTACCAAGCAACTGGACATCCCTCAAAAATTTGCTGAAAAGACAGGAAGAAATTTTGGTCTAGAGGCTGCCAAGAGGCCTACACCAGGAGCTGCAGGAATTTCTGGTACTGATTACATCAATCTCATAATTTCCCTTTTTCTTCATATGTCTGGGCTGTGTGTGGTAGAGAGGCAAGGGTAAAACCCTTTTTTTTAATGAAGGAAACCATCCATCAGCTGAAGGTGGAGATAAGTCTGAAAATGATTCACCCTGGTCTGATTATTCAAATAAGCAAAAAACCTGTAGTTTCATGGGTGGAAACAGACTTTTAAACCCACAACAGACAGATTAATCTAAAAAGAGTAAGGGAGACTGGTTTGACTCTTTGTGTAGACAGTGTAAATGGGCACAAAGGCACAAAAACATATTTATTGATTAATCAAATAGGATGATACCGGAGATTGGCAAATAATTAATTAAAATTAATGAAGGTGTGTTATTTATTTTTATGCTTGCTCATAGGATCTAGAATATTATCATGTGTGTTTATGAAGCATAGAGAGGAGTGATTGGTTATTGCAGGACCCAGAGGGTGTGAGGCCACTAGGACTCCATCTGCTCTCAAGGAGAAATGGAGTTCTTGAGCTTCAGTGTAGAAAGAACGCTGGACAGTTTATATGCAGTAACCGTCTCTCCTGGTAAATGAGACAATAGAATTTGGGTAGGGCCAAAAATAAATAAGACTCTATGTGCGGAACGAGGTTTAGTCTTCCCAGCTCTTCCTAATAGAATCAGGGTCTGGAACTGAATTCACTCTGACTCCAGCTAGTGGAGTGTCAGACTGAAATTGGAGGAGAGCATTACTGTCTGGGTGCTGACTTACATCAGCATCTGACGGTCAAACTATTACAAGTGATACAGAGCCGTACAAAAAGCTGTGTGAGTCAGAAGCTCATTACACTGCACTGCTGCAGCTGAGACGACTACTGCAGTGTGAGGAGGAGGTTTTGATGTGCTGGGGGAAGCCGCGCTGTGCAGGTGTCCCAGAAAATGTCAGGGTTTATTGTATTGTACACTATGAAGGTGGCTTTATGAATGTGAATGCTTAACAGTAATTAGAGGTTTTTAGAACTACTTAGAAATAATCCTATAATAGACAGTACAAAAATCAGGGAAAATAAAGAATACATTTCCATAATTCAGGAAGACCTTTGAATGCATAGCACACTCTCACAGCATTTGCTTGTACATGAAGATGTGATTGAGAATCTTTGAATCTACCTAAGACCATTCACTAGTAAGCATCAGTTAATCCATAGCGAAACCAATATTTTCGTATCATAATGCACGTCAGTCTGTTTATGCTGACACATGCTTTAAGATCGGGAACTAGAGCACAAGTATGGAGAGTTCTTTATGTTCTCCCATGGGGTAGTTGTGAGCAATTGGGTCCTCAGCTTTGTGACCTCGGGGTCAACAGTTAATTTCTGTGAACGAAAATGCATCTATGAAGTGAGTTCAGGTCTGCACCTAACCCAGAAA
This sequence comes from Prochilodus magdalenae, assembly GCA_024036415.1. Classification (NCBI taxonomy): domain Eukaryota; kingdom Metazoa; phylum Chordata; class Actinopteri; order Characiformes; family Prochilodontidae; genus Prochilodus; species Prochilodus magdalenae. The sequence continues at coordinate 7,409 of JAMWET010004260.1, read as the reverse complement.
TGTCTTGGGTGTGGAAATTCAGGCCTAGCTTAAAAATAACTGAAGTATAATGTTTTTTAGTATATATTTTTTTATTTAAGAAATGTAACAAATGATCTAGATTACTGTAGATAGAATGACTGGCTGCTATCACTGGAATTTGTAGAGACTCATACTGGACCGAAAACGAAGGAATTGAAATTTGAGCATGAGGGATTAAAAAACACTTAATTGGCTGACATTTTATTATCTATCATAATCACTCAGCATCTATTAGATATAAAGATTGGCTATCACTATGCAGCCTGAGAAGATAAAATGTATTTGTAACAGTTAATCATAAATTAATTTATAATTAACTGGTACACATATCAACATTGATAAGTTTACAATTGTCTAAAGCTACAGTCAGTCAGACTCCAGTAAAATTTGTCTGGTGAAAAAGACAGTTATTCATAAATAATGGAGAACACATGAACGTGGAAATGAGACTTCTAACAAACTAGTTTAAACAGCCATCATTTAAGATGAACTATCCAGTCAATGTCTAGAGGCATTTTAAAACCCTGTATGTCATTTCAGTAGGGAGGAAGTGTCCTCTAGGATTTGATCATGATTCAAAGGCTTCAGTTTTTGACAAATGAGTTACTTTCATTATAATATGACATATCATACAAAATACAGCCTTTATATTTATGGACTGAAAACAGCTTCCCTCCTCTGTCCATTTGATCTGATTCAAAGGCTTCATGTCATTTGACAAATTCAGATTTCTCTATATATTATGACTATCAAAGTACAGAATAGTTTCCATCTCTTTATAAGATGTAACAGGCACTAGAACCGCTTCTTAAAAAAATTCTGTAAATCTGGTGATGTCATTTGTTATTCAGGGTCTCTCATATTCATTATTTTCTGTACAAAGTACAGAGTCAAATTAATTCCTTCTGTGAGACATTAACACTACAACCGGCAAATGTTGAGGAAAAGGTCATGTGAAACATCCTACATTCGGGAAGATGAGGATAAAGCACAGAACACACACACAAAAGTTACAGCTTATTTTGTATGAGAACAAATAGAGAAGGATTTATTCTAATACTTAACTGAAGACCCGAGACAATACAACCTTACAAAATGTGGATTAAATTTTTGATATACTCCTCATACAGACAGCAAATTGCCTGACACAAACAATCTGCTTGTCTGAGTGTGTGTTGTAGAACTGAATATCAGAGAATAGCTAAATATCAGAGAAATACCCAGTTTTATGTTATTCTACATCTACATTCTACATCAATAACATCTACTACGTGTTAGTTTGCTGATAAAAAGACAGTAACTAATCCTAAATTGGAGTTTAGATTTAGCTCTTTTAAGTGTAAGAGGTTTGACATCAGATCTGAAGCCAGAGCATCATGGCCTTTTTCTTAATTCTGCAGTCATACAGCCTGTAGAAAGAAAAGACTGTAATATCTTTTTTTAATACTTGTGAACACCAGCCTTAAGTTTAAGAATGAAGATTAACCAAAATTGTCAGTCCAGCAGAAAGCAGCTCCATTCCTGAATCATGCAGTTCATTGTAACCAAGGTCCAGTTCTGTCAGACTGAGTTTGAGCTGAGAGAAAGACAGAACTGCACAGATGTTCTCGGAAGATACAACAATGCAAGCTGAGAGAAAAATGATGACATATTAGAAATATTGTCATCTCAAACATGCATTAGTCCCGGAGATAAAATTAAGACAAAATGGGAAAAGTAAACATTACAATATACAACGATTTCAAAAATCCACACACACAAACCATCATAAATCTAATCAATATAATTTACATATTTAAATTACTCTGAATTATTCTTTTATATTATAGAATATCTATTCAGTAAATAAAGAAGAACAAGATAAAATATTTTAAAGATGATAAGTCTTGATATTGGTTGAATAATGTTTAAGTATTTTACAATAATTAATATATATAGGGGTTTTGGAAACATTTTCTGTGCATCAGGTATCCATTATGCATTATAAGTGCACTAAAGCTTACTACTCGATATTTTAAATCATGAAGCTCATTAATAACATTACTTTATTTAAGGTGTGTAAAGAGAGGGAAAAAGTATCATACAGGGTGGTGTGGTTCTCTGATCTTCAGGGTCTTTAATAGCAGCAGCCCTGCTGTTCACCATCAAACTCTCTGAGCTGCACTGAAGATTAAACCACCAGCATTATTAATACCAGCATGGAGGCCTGAACCACTGAGAGACTGTCAGTTATACCAACCAACGTTATGTACCGGTCACTGTCATCGTAATGATGGACTGCTGATCTGAGTGCATGTGGTCAAGAACCTGGAGCAGTGAACACGACCGACTCGGGACATCGGCTCACTCTCTGGACTTTATTCTGCCTGCACAGACACATACACCATCCGGTTCTCAGGGAACTTCTGTACCTGCACACAGCTCTCCAGGGAGGCTCACAGCACCACTGGGACACTAGTACACATTTATTAATGAGCTGAACATTTTACTTTCACTCCTAGACAAAAATTAATAATAAAAAGATACAACAAAATACACATTTCGTAACAGAAATGAACTCATTATAGTGGATGATTTTACTGTAGGTAGTCGAGAGAGAGAGAGAGAGAGAGAGAGAGAGAGAGAGGGAGAGAGAGAGAGAGAGAGAGAGAGAGAGAGAGAGAGAGAGAGAGAGAGAGACAGAGAGAGAGAGAGAGAGATAGAGAGAGAGAGAGAGAGACAGAGGAGAGACAGAGATGAGAGAGACAGAAGGAGAGAGGCAGAGAGAGAGAGAGACGCGAGTGAGAGACTCCTTTTGAGTGTTAATATATTACTGGGACTTTTACTTTAGTGTACTAGCACTGAACTAGAGCAGTAAAAGAACAAATGTTTTCGCAGACTTTTTTTAAATGATTTTTAAATTTTTTTAAATGAATGTGATTAATAATCTTACATAGAGCAGTCTCAGTTCTATTAGGTTGAAATCTGTATAGACAGTCATTTAAGGCCAGGAAGTCAATTTATGAAAGTTTTATGAAAGTTTTTCCCATGAAAGGTAGATTTAATATAAATCTGTAACTCACTTCATAGATTTACTTCCAATACAAGTGGGTGATTTAAAATGACTCTGTACTGAGTCTAATTTTATTATTAATAGAACAAACAGTTTTACCACTTTCAGTAGTTATGGAGCAGACACAGGCTCATTTGTGAACACAGATGTAGTAATGGTAGTAAAAGCACAAGCCCTCCTCTTATGATCATCATATTAAGATTATATATTTAGGTGACTTTTTAAGTTGCTATTGGTTACTGTTAAAATGTAATGTTACAGTTAAAGATCCCGGATGAGAAGCATAATCTAGAGTTGCACATTTTGTAATTACACTTACAACCTTTAACTGGCCTCTAAACGAGAAGCATAAAATCAGCTAGCCTCTTTGCAGATGCACTCGCAGCAGACTGAAAAGGTTTAGACTGATGCAACGGGCCAAGCGGAAGCCCCGCCCCCAAGAGGAAATACGTTAAGAAAACAAAACTTACTTTATAAAAAAAACAGAAAATAAATATGTAGCCCTGTTAAAGCTGTTGGTTCATTTGTTTCTTTTTTCTGAAGTTAACTACCAGTTCACATATATGTTTTAATATTTAATAGTTACATGTAAGTTACTGAAGCATGTTCTTAAAAACTCTCTCCTCTCTCGTTTAAATTGTCTGGTACAGCCAATAACATCTAAGGGAATGGGTTTGTTTAGGCCAATCAGCACAGTCAGGGGGAGGGACGAAAGAAAAACCGGAAGAGAAGGGGAAGGAGGCGAGGAGGATGGCGAGAGGGAAAGTGTTAGACGCACGTAGGTCATATGGGCGGGGAAATGTTATTACTCTAAAAGTGAGTACTCAGTTTAAAACGTCCTGTGAGTACCATCCAGCACCAGGTTGGCGAATAGCGAACCTTTTGTAAGAGTTTATCACGCAGTTCGTAAAATGGCTTTGGGCGAAGGCTTAGCTCACCAGGCTAGCTCAGGCTACTGCATTAGCCAATCAGATCTCTGCGCGTCAGTGGGTGCCAGAGCTATAGGCAGGCTAATCCAGGCTGCTAATCCAGCACCGTAGCTCTTCAACTCTGTAAGGTGGCTGGCTCAGTCAGCTTTTTATAGTCTCCACGGAGACATCTCGGTCAGTCGTCCTGTCTACTAGAAAGAAGTTTCGCAGTTAGCGTACTGGGGCGACCGGGCAAAGCTCCTGTTTCCACTGGCTATGTTGGATTTTCAGACGCTTGGTGTGTAACCGGTCGGGGTCAGGCGGTTCGGCTGAGGTGTTTGTCCCCTGCTGCAGCACTGAGAGAGAAAAAAGAGTGAGTCGAGGGGTTGCTGAGGGACAGAGCCACTCCATGCGGATAATGCGGTAAACCTTCTTTTGTTTTACTGCTATTCGGAGGTGGGAGTGAAGAGGCCAGTTTTGTGTTTTATGGGCCACCACGCCACACGAGCTACGTATCAGCGCCTGCAACGATAGTGGGCCAGATATCTTTCATAACACTAGAGTCGATACCGTTATACAGCTGGATTGTGGTTGTGAGTGTGTGTGAGTATGTGTGTGAGAGTGTGGTGTGAGTGTGAGTGTGTAGCATGTGTGTGTGTGTGCGTGTGTATGTGTGTGTGTGTGTGTGGCCCGTTTCTGTTTCGTTATATTTATTGTGGTGTTACTGATAAATATATCCTGTCTCCATTGAGAATTCCACACTGTGTTGAAATGTTTAATATGCCTTTTTGACCTATTGTGAAGTGATCTTGACAGAGTCAAAACTGTGTTGTTCCGTTCTGATCCACCAACAGTTATACACTATTTATTGATGAGATTATCACATCAGGATGATATCCCCTCACCTCGCCTATCATTCACTTTGAGGAAGCTAACCAACATTTAGAGGAGGAGCTGAGTAAAAGAGCCCATGGCCCGAGCCATATATTATATGACCAGATAAAACTCGCCCAGTATTTAAGTTACTGGTGGGTGTGGTACTACAAATACCATTTATCAACACAATACAGCTACTGAAAATCACACAAAATATGAACACGACAAGAAATAACATGTGAAAGATTTTAATGAAAAATAATAAACACAAACAAAAACACTGTTTGATCAATATGTTTGATATGATGTTTGATGATCAGTATTTTTTTTTTTAAGATTTATAATTTTCTACTCAGCTTCTGATTTACCTGTCTTAAAGCTCTCTGGACCTAAGGCTTCTCAAAATTTGTGAGAAAACGGGTCTTAGTACAAATAACCTACAGGATTAAAGGCGTGGTAGCTGCATTACTGGTGGTTATGGGGAAATTCAACTTACTAAAACTAGCTGACACAGTGGGTGATGAGATTATCACTTTATGCCACACAACACACACCATTGATGACAAGTGTTTCTGATAGGTTCATCATTCTCTCTTCATGCTGCATGGTTGTTTTTCTCACAAAGAAAAAGCTGTTACTAGTTCTGTCCTTAGCGTGTCAGCTCACAATCTGATGGAACTGGACCTTGAACTACAATGCAATACTGCAAGATTCAGCGAGAGTGGAGGAGCTGCTTTCTGCTGGACTGGAGAATCCAACATTGTAAAGTGGAGAAGAAAACTGTGTGTGAGGAAACTGGGGGTGAGCACTTTAATAATTATGCATTAAATGTTCATAATCACTCGCAAAGTACAAATTACAATGTGGACATTAAATCATTTATAATGTAGATATATTTTTACTGTGATTAAAACTTGTATTAAAACATGAGTAAATTTTTGGTGTTCATTCACATAAAACGGTTTATCAAATATCCCTAGTGAAGCTGCTTCCACTCACAGACCCCACATTCTTGATTTTGTAAGTGCACTATGACAGTGATGAGATTCTAAATGAGTCCAATTAAAGTGGTATGAGTAGCCTACTGAGAAGACTTGGCTGCTTCTAGGCCACGAGGGTCAGGAATCTTATCCCGGTTAGAGTAAAACACAAGCACTGCTAGGCATCATATATCAGGTCACTCACATGATGTAATTCACTTTGGTTAGCACTGACAAGTTTTTACATAGAGTAGAAGTAATTCCTTGTACTTTTCTTAGTCACACCCATTCAATCCCAGGTAGGTAGAGCGCATGCGATTGGTCAGTACGTAGACCTTCAGTGTTTAACAGCTGGAAGGGCACTGAACACACTCCCTTGTTAGTTGTTTGGATGGGAGCTTGCATTGAGTTTTGAGGGGCGATACTGACCACCTACTGGGTATCAAAGATGCGATACAAAGACCCAGGCATCATGCATACTTTTGTCTGGGGAAAAGGGGCAGGGGGGGGCCCAGAGTTTATGGGTATTGCTACACCCAAACTCTGCTAGGACCCAGAGTTAAAGATGCATGATGGTCAATTCATTGGTTTGTGTTGTAGACGGAATCAGGGTAAGAGATCTGATTCACGATGAACCCAGCTGCTGTGTTCCATGCTATAGTTGACTTTTCAGTGGATAGAACTCACTAAACCTCAGAGAAAGGGGGGAGCCGTTCTACAGAAGTTCAGGGTAAGAATGATGTGAAAATGAAGGGATTAAAACTTTTCCGCTGAAGCTCCACATTGATCCCGATAGGGAAAGTGGCTCAGAAGTTTCGGAATGTAAACAAAACAACAACAACAAAAAACCACACAGCCCTAAAAATATGTTATTCCTCTGTAGGTTCATTATTCTGTGTTTAATTATACAGTATAAACTTAAAGGTAGAATGAGTAACGAGTATAATGTACCGCACAGTATTTACATCCCTCCCCCAAACTTCCCCATAAACCTCCACCACAGCACTTACACCATCCATCACCACACTGTTTCCTCCCACACCTGTTCATTTTGGTCCTCTGTGTTAGTTCAATGTACATTTAGCCTTCACTGCATTTAATAAAATGTGAAACCCAAATTCATAGCAGTGTAGAAAGAAAACGGTCCACAGGCAATGATAATTAGTTTATTAGTGTGAGGACAGTTATTATTATTTAGTTTATTCATAATAGTTGTACTTTCTTATTAAAAATCATATTAGAATTCACGTTCATCATTTTTGAGAGATAGTCCGGGACTGTTGCTAAACAGATCCTTATTTGAGTTTTGCACAGACCAGCCAGAAGCACTCATATAGCTTTACATGATATTGTGATAGCCAGCTACGTAAATCAGATAGGACCTGCCATCATCACAAGAACAATATAATTAATGTGAACACATGTATATGTGATATATGTCTAGGATATACATGGACATGTCATAATTTCTGTTAATAATATTGTCTGTGTTTAATTCTAATGTTGATTATGACGCAGCTTAGATTATGGTGGGGGACTCTGTGTTCTTTATTTAGCCGTATCATGTTCCTG
>JAMWET010004259.1:400000-437253 GCA_024036415.1 Prochilodus magdalenae | reverse complement strand
CACAACACATCTTATCTCATCATATCACTTTAAAGAGCCTTTTGTTGAGCTCACCTGCCAGCAAAAATGTCAGGAAAATGCCAGCCCGGTGACATGGCCGGCTCTCGCAAAAAGCCATGCACAGAAGCGCTTATTCACGCGCCATGCTTAATGAGGTGACTTGTCCTGCGTCATTCCCGCCCGTCAGGCCGTCTGCGATGGACTGACACAGGCACAGACGTGCTTCAATCATTTTCTCTGTCACTCACCGTTAACACGGCCCAGAGGATAGACAAGGAGGAGCCATAATGAGATGCGAGGGTGCACACGGGTCTTTCATCTTTCCAGGAGTTCATCCCTATTTCCTGTTGGCAGTAAACAGGACAATAATGTTGTGGAATTTGTTTCAAGGAAAAGGGTAAGCATTTAAATTGTATGAAAAAGTCTTATTGGAATATGTCGGTGTGGTTCGACCTCCTGCAGCTGTAATAATACATGGCATTAGCAAGCAGGATCATTGACCTAAGAACACATGTTGGATCAGTGTATTTTAATGCTTAGTCTTTTGATTTTGTCACAGCTATGCTTGCTTTTCATTTTCCCACTCCTCCAAAACTCAGTCCTTATTGTTGGTTACCATTTTCACTGCTCTCATAACCTAGAATAATTCACATTCATAATCCTGAGATCTGGATTCTGGGGTAGTTAGTGTCACACTTCCAGGTTTCCCTGGCTCCACCGCTCCCCAGAACTCCATATCCCAGAGTGCATCATCTGATGACATCACACCCACATGTCCTCAAAGGTCCAATCAGCCCGCTCTAGGCACCTTAGCTTTAGCCCAGCTGCAAGCTCCACATTAACTCCAGTAACAAAAGCCCTCCAAGCGAAGTTTTGCCAAACCCATCTGTTTGCAACCCGGAGCATTTTCTATCCTGTTTGCTACTCTGGTTTCTGAACCCCTTTTAGTTCCCTCTGACTCCAATCTTTTTGACTCGATCTACTCATCGTCTGGGGCCTTTTGATTCTGCGTGTCTTTTGACCTTTCTCTCAGTCTCCTCCTTTTGCTTTGTAGTCCCTGCTGACTTCCCTTCCTACCCTCTGTCTCGTTTCATGACGCCTGTCTTTTGTCTCCTCCCCTCCATGTTGATATGTGTGTTGCTGCTTTGTACACTTCCTCAACTGCTTAATAAAACTTGTGCTTTTTGTTTAAATTAGGCAATGAAATATGGACAAATGTTGGACAAAAACACCTAATGCATTTTTATTAGAGTTTGACTTTCTCCTACAGTTTTGATGGCCTACCATCACTTGCACAGTAATGAGAGATCCCTCTGATTGTTTTGATAAATACCATTTGATAACAATGATCCTACGGTTGCAATATCGGCACTGTCCAAAGACAACAAGTATCTCCAAATTAGTAACTTTACAGGAGGTGGCAGATATATTTAACTTTGAAATGTAGTCAATGGACCAGACTTTCCTCCAAGTAGTATTGGGTTTTTTCTGTTGTTCCATTCATCAGGGAATGTAAATAGCAGCTCATTGATCAATATGCATAAAGTAAACATCAACTCAAATAGGAGGCATGTTTTTTCTTTGATATGCAAAAGGATTATGTCCTCATTATATTCATTTTGACCATAAATATAATAAATGAAAGGATCTGCCAATACTAGTCCCAAAAACATCTCAATCAGGTAGCTAACAAGACACTGCCTGGCTAACATACTGCAAACTTCTGTAAACTCTTCATGCTTCATTTAATGTTACTATGCAGCTTGCACTTGCATTCTTAAATGACTGGTGACACCATTTTTGAACGCAACGAAGCTTGAACGAAGCTTGGTGACCAGGGTCCTTGCATGAAGTATGTTTCTGGTATAAGTGTGTTTTTATCACTGTGTTTTCTTAATTCATTTTGCTGTGTAAGGAACTGAATACTACTGGTCTGTGTAAATCTTACTGCACAGAAGACTGGTTTAAAAGCACGCTGTGGTTCCTCCTTTGCAGGGAAGCATTTGAAGCATTGGACTGTACATGCGAGCCCAGACATACATTCCAGCAAAACGTAGATGGGACTTATTCTGCAAATCTTACAAATGCAACTTCAGATTTAATAATACACCTTACCGATGGCAATCTGGTCCAGGCTATGCTGGAGCGCTACTTTAATACCTTAAGCTAATGAGGTTTCTATAATATGACTATAAAACTATGGCCATGCACCAGTAACATTGAACCAGCTGAGGGTGAGGTATACAAAAATGGGGGATATTAAAGGTACTGTGTGTGGCTTGTTTGCGTAGAATTGACCATCACAAATATATACATTATATATAAAATAGAGATTAGGCTCATCTGCAGAGAGTCCCATTTGCCCAAGAACCCACATCTTAGGTGGCTTTCAGAACCAGCATTATATGAACATGGATGAAGTAGCCTAATTAAAAATGTATGTTTGCATGTAATCAACCTGTGTGAGTCACTGGTTAATAGGATCATCCAACAATTCCATCAGCGCCAAGTATACAGGAGCACTATGCACCTCCGCTTCAAATGTACATCACTGATATGTACCCTCTACATTACAGTGAGGTCAAGACAATTTTGGCCTTAAGACGATCCTTCCAGAGCTGATATGACTCCCCACACGGCAACAGTAACCTCCTACCCTGTTCTCTTTATTCCCCCCGATGACCCTTTCCCAAATCTTCCTCATAATCTGGGATACGGGCATAGTCCCTATATCACTACCCAGAAATGGCAAGAAAGGCAAATCTGTACGTCCGCTTAGTGCCAGCACCATTTGCACATAGCTGTATGACACCGGACTGGATGCAGTCAGACTGCCCTTAAAACCACAGCAGCCTTGCCGAAGACTGGTTTCGTGGAGTGACCCAAAATGGCAAGTGGGTCATCTTTCGTTGCAAGTCCTGCTTTTGTCTGGTGGAGACGCCAACAAACGTGTTGTCACTCCACCTCCACCTCCTACCGCATATCTTACAGGAAGTGTGTCAGAAATGTTTTAAACTGCATGGGATAATTATCACAGGACACCATTAGGAATCTGTACCCTCCATGCTGAGACATTGGCTGTTAGCAAACCATGGTAGCCTACTCCATGCTGAGAGACACGATTGTTCTGTATATGTAGCTAGAATAATATCGCCCATACGATTCTAAACTAAGCATCATTTTATTGTTCCTGTGACCTTTATCTTCCTTCCCAACAGCAACCTAGACGATCCCAACACTTCCTTCTGGGTGCAGCTATTGTTTTTATGATGATGTAGATGAAGGCTTAGTGGTTTTACTAAGATACAGATCACATTAATTTACCAGCAACTTTAAAAATGTTTTCCGCTTTTCTTTAAACACTGTATTTACTGCATGTACTTCTGTCCTCAGACTGGAGATTTTCTCTTTTCAGGCCATGATAAAGGCTGGGTCTGTAGTAGAGGGTTTGGCTTTTGTATCAAAGGCTTCGCATGGGGGGACAGACTTCCAATTTTAGGTATCAGCCGAAACCTTTAAGGATTAAAGTATACAGCATTGAAGAGAAGACGTGTGATGTTGTCTAGTTTATCTATAGTGAGACCCCCCCCTCACACCGGCACACGAAATGAGAATAACAGTAACCTGTGGTCAGTGGTATCAGGCCAGACGTCTCTGTGCTTGCCAGACAAAACAAGATGATTTCAGCATATTGAATGTACTCGGCCTGCATCCTGGTTATGCGGTGGGGGGCAACTGAAATGTGATTGTCAGCGAGAAATGCCTATAACGGCTAACCGGTACTGTATGTTGTATGTGGACCACCTGACTCACACCTATATAAGCTCATTGTATCCGGCCCTTTACAATAAGTATAGTGTTGCCCTCCTTGAATTGTTTTTGCTGCATGCTTGGCAGTCACAGGCCTGGGCCTTCCGAGGTCATCAATGTTCAATCAGAGTTTTTTTCAATTCATCCTATGGGGTTGATCAGGGCTCCGTGTGGCCACTGGAGTTCCTCTACTCCCAGTTCCTTTACTCCAAACCATGACTTTAGGGAGCTCGCTTTGTTGCATAGGGATACAATCATAACAGGAACAAGAACGAAAGGTCCTTTCCCAAACTGCTACCACAAAGTTGTGAAGCATGCATTGGTCTAAAAATTGGGGTTTTTCCCCCCCCTTTATATGCTGTATCATTATCACTGTAGCATAACTTTCCCTTCACTGGATAAGGACTGTCCTTTCTGGTACATGGGGTTCTTCTAGCATCCTCCAAACCTATTGAACTGATTCATCGTCATACCGCGAGATAGTGAATTAATTGATGTCTTCAAAGGACCACTCTCAGTGTCCAGTGGCGACATGCTCACTACCACTTCAGTCGGCGACAGTGGAGTCTATGATGTAGAATGGCCCACCTTAAACTCCAGCTGTATTTTCCTCCTGCTATCACACACACACAGTGAACAAAGATGATGCTCCTACCTTAAAGCTGCGCAGTCGGCTGTCAGGTGGGTCAGATTCCTTTGGACAGATAGATACACACAACAAATGCTAGCAACAGACAACAGGTCATCAATGACCTGTGATTTATTATCTGTGGTTATACATTCTCTAAAAGCATTGGGAGCGGGCCGGACTGTTTTATAGACCGGGACTTCCATTTGCCGACAGGCCACCTTACAACTCTAACTATATTCCTCTTGCTTTATATATATTCTTTTGTTTTTTTGCTCTTATTTATTATTTATGTCTATGCTTTGATAAACAAGGTGTCCCATAGCACTAAAGTAAAAACTGATCTTTTAAGGTGGGCAATAATAATAAGCAGCTAATTTCATTCTTTATCCCTGTACGATTTACAACCAGTGAACCATGGCTGTATTTTACTTGCGGTTGGGGGGGGCAACTGGTTCAGCTCCTATTTCACTACGAACACACACTCACAAAAACATAGCTGCCTCTGGTGGGAACATAGTGAGACTGCGACTTATTCAAGTTTTCACACTCACAATGTTTCGTATGTACGTAAGCAAGGACCAGGCCGGTCATGTTGTACCTGACTGACCCAACAGCCCGATGGCAGACATCCAGTTGAGCAGTGGATGCCCTCCATGAGTCATCCTTTTAGTGCCAGGCTGTTTCTGGCTGTTGTGTTGGCAAACATGGTGGCCCTAACGGCTACTGACATACCAATTTCTTCTGTAACGTGAAAGATGGAATAAATTATTAGTTCCTGGTAAGCTTTATCTTCTTTTCCAATAAGCAGCTGCAAGCTGACAATCCTTCTGGATGCAACAATATGATGATGATGATGACGAGTGGTATCTACTTGGCGTAGCCATGTATTGTTTTTATCTGAGCATGTCTTGTGCCTTTATGTACAAGTCTTTTAGTCATTAGCTTGCGTAAGCCCGCCCGTCAGCTTACCGCCCATCCATTAATTCTCCTGCATTGGAAACCAGCTGGTGTGCAGCTTGCTTGACCAAGACCCCGCTCAGAAGCTCCCCATACGCAGTTTTTGGCCTGCTTTTGCTTCCAGTGGCTATTTGGAGCTCTGTAGTGAGTGACGCAACTGAGAACACTCGCTTCACCACTTGGCAGCCACTCTCATTGAGTTTGCCGGGTCTGCCGCTTCATGGTTGAGCGTGTTGTCTGCTCCTAGATTGCTTCCATTTCACCACAATACACTTACGTTTAACCGTCAATTCTGACCAGGCAGTAGTTCGTGACCGATCCTGTTAGCATCCTGTGAACTGTGCCACATTTGTAATGTCACTCAGCTCAATCTAGTGCCAGTGTTTGTCCTAGGAGAATAGGTGTGGCTAAAACACCTTAACTCAGTCATTACGAGGGTCATATACAGTGTCTATACATATTGTAACAAGGTAGATGTTGCCAGTGTATTCTTTGTTCCATAATTGATTATTACCAAATTTCTATTCTTTGCTCCTTAGAGATGATCAGAATTTGCCAGGAATGCACACCCAGCCTGCATTAATATGAATTTTACTATATATACTGCTGTTCCCTCACCAAGGTCCCTTTATAATTCCATTACGTAACATTGGACTTACAACGTTAGGCCTGGGGACAGCCGTGTGGTTTGGAAGACTGCTGTCAACCAACGTTCCTAATCTGAATTCACACTCATCCTCTGGTTTGCGGCTGGAGGCCTTGTGCTCCATTTGGCAGGGTGACGAGGAGGGATGTGGTGGTGGCGAGGGTTTTTTTTGTGCACTGGCCGGGTGCAGGCACTGTTAATGACAAGGCCTGAGCGCTGTGCTCCCTGTCATTCAAATGCTGGAGAGCTCATCTGAGCCCTCCAAAACAACTCCGGACACTGTGATTGCCAAGCGGAATGCACTCAAAATCGTGTCTTGCTTGACGACATTCGTCATGCTTCCGGTCACGGTTTAATGCATGTATTTGATTCGGAGGCACTGAACACATGGAAGGAGGATGTTTGAGGAGTATAAGTGGAAAATTCTATGAGTCAGTTTTTTTAGTGTTTAGTGTTGATTGGTCTAAGGTAACATGGTTGGGGAGATCAGCTTTCCTCACTCTCATACTAGCACCAATGAGCAAGCTGCCGAATAGAGAGGCTGCCATTAATAAGGCATTGAGCAGTGGCTGTGTGGCTGCTGTGTTCACGTGGCCTAACACCTCTAACTCGGCATTAGAATGATTACTGTCTCTTCTGCTGCAGGAAATCATTCACACCAATATGCTGATGTTCAGATGAGGCCCTGCCGCTAGACACACCATAGCAGAGGCGACTAGCAATACCTTAGTCAACCCAGCTGGGATATCATCGTCAACCAGACAGCCAACACCTACCAACAGCTGCGACATCTTAGCCTAATAACATCTAGTTTGATACCTTCACAACCACCTAGCAACACCCTTGCAACCACCTGGGATACCAATAGAGAACCGGGGATTCCTAGCAACCACCAGAAATACCTTATAACCACCTGGGATACCAAGAAACCACCTAGCAACCATCGAGCATAATCATGGCACCCCTCGCAACACCTAGCAACCACCTGAATGCTTAACAACCCCCTAGCAGCCATCTGTATAACATAGCAACCCCCAACCAAAACATTTTTTTGCAACCACCTGGGATACTTAACAAAATGCCTGGCAACCATCTAAGTATATCATAGCAACCCCAAACAACACTTTTGCAATCCACCTGGGATCCTACACTGCCTAGCAACCAACTAGTATAGCATAGCAATCTATCCCCTGCAAACACTTTTGCCACCACCTATATGCCTTAACACCACATAGCAATCTGTTAGCACCAGCCTGGGACACTTATTCCTAAGGTGTCCAGGTGGTTGTACATCTTGCTAATGTTGTTGTTAAGGCATCTAGTGGTTGCAAAAGTGTTGCAGGGACTTTGGCTATGCATACTAGTTGGTTGCTAGGCAGTTGTTAAGGTATCCCATGTGGTTGCCCAAAGTTTTGTTTTGGGTTGCTAGATATACTAGATGGTTGCCAGGCATTTGTTTAAGGTATCCCACGTGGTTGCAAAATGTTGGTTGGGGGTTGCCTACTGTTATACCATGCTGCTGAGGTGGTTGTTCAGGCATTTCAGGTGTTTGCTAGGTTTGTAGGTGGTTTGCCATGATATACTAGATGTATTGCTAGGTGTTTTCTATGGTATCCCCAGGTGGTTATTAAGGTATTTCTGGTGGTTGCTAAGGAATCCCAGGTGCTCCTATGGTATCCCAGTGGTTTGCAATGGGTGTTGCTAGGTGTTGCTGAAGTATCAAACTAGGATGTTATTAGCTAAGTGTCGCAGCTGTTTTTGGTAAGGTGTTTGGTGTCTGGTTGCGATGAATCCCAGCTGGGTTGCTAAGTATTGCTCAGTCGCCTGCTATGGTGTAGTCTTTCAGCGGGCAGGCCCTTATCTGACATCAGCATATTGGTGTGAATGATCTGCAGCAGAAGAAGACAGTAATCATCTAATGCCGAGTTGAGGTGTTGGCCACCTTAACACAGCAGCACACAGCCACTGCTCCATGTACCTTGATTATGCCGCCTCTCGATTCCAGCTTGCCACAAGTGGTGCTATTATGAGAGTTTGATGAAGCTGACTCCAACCATGTACCTTATGTAACAATCAACACTAACCCTAAACTGATCTCATAGAATTTTCCACTATACTCCTCAACATCCTCCTTCCATGTGTCAGTGCCTCCCCGGAATCAACATACATTGCATTAAAACGTCCGGAGCATGACGAATGTCTCAAGCAAGACACGATGTGAGTTGCATCCGCTTTGCAATCACAGGGTCTGAGTTGTTGTGGGGGCTCAAGAGGAGCTTCCCCCGCATTTTAATGGACAGGAGCACAGCGCTCAGGCTTGTCATTACACTGCCTGCACCCTGCAGTTGCACAAACAACCCCTCGCCACCACCCCATCCATCCTGTTCACCCTGCCAATGTAGCACAAGGCTCCAGCAAGCAAACCAGAGGATGAGTTGTGAATTCAGATTAGGAACGTGGTTGACAGCAGTCTCCAAACCACACGGCTGTCCCCAGCCTAACGTTGTGAGCTCTCAATGTTACGTAATTTGAATTATTAAAGGACCTTGGTGGATTGGAACAGCAGTAATATAGAGTAACATCATATTAGATGCAGGCTGGGTTGTGCATCCTGGCAAATTCTGACATCTCTAAGAGTCAAGAATAAGAAAATTTTGTAATATCAATTATGGAACACAGAATAACTGGCAACATCTACCTTGTTACAATATGTATAGACCCTGTATATGACCCTCGTATGACGAGTTCAGGTGTTTTAGCCACACCTATCTCCATAGACAAAACTGGCACTATATGAGATGAGTGCCATTAATTGTGGCACAGTCACACAGGATGCTAACAGGTCGTTCACTGACTACTGCTGGTCCGAATTGATCCGGTTAACTGTAAGTGGTATGTGTGAAATTGAAGCATCTAGGAGTCAGCAACAGCTTCCACCCTGAAGCGGCAGACCCGGCAAACTCAATTGAGCGTGCTGCCAAGTGTTGAAGCGAGTGTTCTCAGTTGCGGTCACTTCACTACCGAGCTCCAAAATAGCCACTGGAAGCCCAGCAGCCAAAAAACTGCGTTGGGAGCTTCCTGGACGGGTGTCCTATGGTCAAGCAGCTGCACCCCAGCTGGTTCCAATGCCGGAGAATTACTGATGGGCCGTAGTGCACTGGGCGCTTACTGCCAAGCTAATGACAAGACTTTTACATCAGGCACAAGAATGCTGCAGATAAACAATACATGCTACCGCCAAGTAAGATACAACTCGTCATCATCATCCATCCATCATTGTGCATCCAGAAGGATTTGTCAGCTGCAGTGCTATTGGAACAGAAGATAAGCTTACCAGGTACTAATAATTTATTCATCTTCACGTACATAAATTGTGGTATGTCAGTAATGCCGTAGGGCCCACCATGTTTGCACACAACATGGCCGAACAGCCTGGCACTACGGATGACTCATGGAGGGCATCACTGCTCACTGGATGTCTGCCATCGGGCTGTTGGTTCCAGTCCAGTCAACATACCGGCCTGGTCCTTGCTTACGTTACATACGACCATTTTGAGTGGAAAACTTGAATAATTCGCATGTCTCACTATGTCCCCCAGCGGCCGCTTGATGTTTTTTGGTGAGTGTGTGGTTTCTGTAGTGACATAGGAGCTGAACCGTTGCCCCCAAAAAAAAAAAAAAAAAAAAAAGCAAGTATACAGCCATGTTCACTGGTTTGTAACGCGACAGGGATCAGCTGACATTAGCTGCTTATTATTATGCCCACCTTAAAAGATCAGTTTTTACTTTATTGCTACTGACACCTTGTTTATCCAAGCATAGCACATACATTATAATAATAGCAAAAAAAAAAAGAAATATATATACACAAGAGGAATATAGTTAGAGTTTAACGTGGGCCTGTTCGGCATAATGAAGTCCCGGTCTATAAAACAGTCCGGCCTGCTCTCCACTGCTTTTAGAGAGTATAATCCGACATAATAATAACTCACAGGTCTTGCTGACCTGTTGTCTGGGGCTAGCATTTGATTGTGTTTATCTATCTGTCCAAAGGAATCTACCCACCTGACAGCCGCCTGTCTGCAGCTTTAAGGTAGGACGATCATCTTTGTGTGTGTGTGGTGCATAGCAGGAGAAATACAGCTGGAGTTTAAGGTGGGCCACTTCACATCATAAGAACTCCACTGTGCCGCGTGAATTTGCAGCATGTCCGCCACTGGACCACTGGAAGAGTGTCCCTTTGAAGACACAAATTACCATTTCACTATGTTCTCGCGGTCTGACGGATGAATCAGCCATAGTTTTGGATGATGCTAGAAGAACCATGTACGATAAGACGTCCTTACACACTTCCGTGAAGGGAAACGTTAATGCCTACAGTGCTAATGAAGACAGCATACAAAGACATTTTAGACAATTTGCCTCTTCAACTTTGTGGTAGCAGTTGGGAAAGGCCTTCCTTTTTCTTTTCCTGTATGATTGTATCCCTATGCACAAAGCGAGCTCCATAAAGTCCCATGGTTGGAGTCTCAAAAAAGGACTGGGAGTAGAGGAACTCCATGGCCTACACGAGCCCTGATCATAACCCATAGGGATGAATTGAACTCTGATTGAACATTGATTGCTCGGTAGGGCCAGGCCTTACGCCCAGCATGCAGCCAAAAACAGTTTCTAGGGATGGCAACACTATACTTATTGTAGGGTGTCCAATAAGTTTATATAGGTGTGATGGTCAGGAGTCCACATACCACATACATACCGTTAGCCGTATAGTGCAGTTCGCGCTGCAATCACATTTACGTTGTGCACGCATTAACCAGGATGCAAGCCGAGTTCCATTCATATGATGAAAATCATCTTGTTTTTGTCCGCAAGCACAGGAGACGTCTGGCCTGATACATCTGACCACAGGGTTACTGTTATCTCATTTAGTGTGCGGTGTTAGGCTCACTATAGATTCACTAGACAATCATCACTCTTCTCTTTCATGATGATACTTTAATCTTAAGGTTTCGGCTGATACCTAAATTTGGAAAGTCAGATTCATGCGAGCCTTTTGTTACAAAAGCAACCCTCTCTACAGACCAGCCTTTATCATGGCCTGAAGAGAAATCTCAGTCTGAGGACAGAAAGTACATGCAGTATATACAGTGTTTTGAACAGAAAAGCGTGAACATTTTAAAGTTGCTGGTAATTGAATGTGATCTGTATCTTAGTAAAACCACTAAGCCTTATCTACACGCATCCTCAAACAAAGCTGCCCCAGAAGGAAGTGGGGATCGCAAGTGCTGTTTGGGAAGGAAAGATAAAGGTCACCAGGAACAATAAATGATGCTAGTTTAGATCGAATATGGGCGATATTATTTAGCTACAATACAGAAATAGTGTCTCTCAGCATGGGGGAGTTAGGCTACCATGTTTGCTAACCGCCAATGTCTCAGCATGGAGTTGTACAGATTCCTAATGGTGTCCTGTGATAATCTACCCATGCAGTTTTAAACATTCTGACACACTTCCTGTAGATATTGCGGTATGATTGGAGGTGGAGTGACACCACAGATTTGTTGGCCGTTCTCCACCAAGACAAAAGCAGGCTTGCCACTGAAGATGACCCACTGCCATTTTGGGTCACTCACGAAACAGTCTTCGGCAATGCGCTGTGGTTTTAAGGGCAGTCCTGCCTGCATCCATTCGTCCTGTTCATACAGCTATGTGCCAATGGGTGCTGGCACTAAGAAGGACTTACAGATTTTCCCTTTCTTGCCATTTTTTGTGGTATTGATATATGTCGCCCTTATCCAGATTTATGAGGGAAGATTTGGGAAGGGTCATGGGGGAAAAAGAGAACAGGTGTAGGAGTTTACTGTTTGCCTTGTGTGAAGTCATATCCCGCTTCTGAAATGACTCGTCTTAAAGGCCAATTGTCTTGACTCCCTGTAATTAGAGGTCATTATAGTGATGTACAGTGTGAAGGAGGTGCATAGTGCTTCCTAGTATACTTGGCGCTTGATGAATTTTGATGATCCTATTAACAGTGCTCACACAGGTTTTCATTACATTCAACTACTTTTCTAATTAGGCTATTCATCCATGTTTCATATTAATGCCTGTTTCTGAAGCCACCTAATGTGTGGTTCTTGTAAATGGACTCTCTTCAGATGCGCCCTAATCTATATTTTATATTATGTATATATTTGTGATGTCACTTCTCTCACAAGCACAGCACAGATACCTTTAATATCCCCCATTTTTTGTATACTCACGCCTCAGCTGGTCAATGTTACTGTCGATGGCCAATTTCTTATAGTCATATTATAGAAACCTCATTAGCTAAGTATTAAAGTAGCGCTCCAGCAATATCCCTGGACCAGATTTGCCATCGGTAAGGTGTATTATTAAATCTGAATTTTGCATTGTAAGGATTTTGCGATATAAAGTCCCATCTACTTTTTGCTGGAAATGTATGTCTGGGCTCGCATGTACAGTCATGCTTCAAATGCTTCCCTGCAAAGAGGGACCACAGCGCTTTAACAGTCTCTGTGCAGTAAGCATTTACCACAGACAGTATATTCACTTTTTCCTGTACACTCAAATGAGTAGAAAACCCAGTGATTAAAAAACACACTTATACAGAAACATACTTCATGCAAGGACCTGGTCACCAATGCTTCGTTCAAAAGCTTCGTTGTGTTCAAAAATGTGTCACCTCGGCATTTCATATGCCAAGTGCAAGCTGCATAGAACCGTAAAATGAAGGCATGATGAGTTTTACAGAAGTTTGCATGTAATGTTAGCCAGGCAGTGTCTTGTTATTATACCTGGATGAGTAAATGTTTCTGGACTAGTAATTGTCCGATGTCCTTTCATTTATTAATATTTTATGGTCAAAATGAATATAATGAGGACATAATCCTTTTGCATATCCAACGAAAACATGTGCCTCAATATTTGGTTGATGTTTTACTTTTATGCCATTATTTGATCACATGAGCTGCTATTTACATTCCTGATGATTGACCAACAGAAAAAACCCAATACTACGTGGAGAAAGTCTGGTTCCATTGACTTACCTCAAGTTAAAGTATATCTGCCCCCTCCTTAAAGTTACTAATTTTGGAGATACTTGTTTGTCTTGACAGTGACGATATTTGCAACCGTGGATCATTGTTATCAAATGGTATTTAGAAAAACATCCAGAGGTCTCCTCATTAACTGGTGCAAGTGATGGTAGGCCATCAAAACTGTAGGGAAAGTCAAACCTCGAATAAAAATGCATTAGGTTTTTTGTCCACCTTTTGTCCATATTTAATTGCTTAATTTAAACTAAAAATCCCCTTTTTAAACAAAAAGGGGTTTTATTAATCAGTTGACAGTGTAAAACAAGCAGCAACACACATATAAACATGATGGAGGAGACAACCAGACAGAGTCATGAAACGAGCCAGAGGTCAGGAGAGGAGTCCAGCAGGGCTACGCACAGTCAAAAGGAGGAGACTGAAGAGAAAGTCAAAGACAAGCAGGAATCAAAAGTCAGAAGTGAGTAGATCGAATTCAAAAAGAATTGGAGGCAGGAACTAAAAGGGGTCATAACCAGAGTAACAAACGGATCGAAATGCTCAGGGTTGCAACAGATGGGTTTGGCAAACTTCTCTTTTGTGAGGGCTTTTGTACTGGGAGGTTTAATGTGGATATGCAGCTGGGCTAAAGCTCAGGTGGCCCTAGAGCGGGGCTGATTGGACCGTTTGAGGACATGTGGGTGTGATGTTCATCAGATGATGCACTCTGGGATATGAGTTCTGGGGAGCGGTGGAGGCCAGGGAACCTGAAGTGTGACACTACTACCCCGACTCCAGATCTCCAGGATGTGTGTGTGAATGTGAATATTTAGGTTATGAGAAGGCAGGAAATGGAACCCACATCTAAGACTGAGTTTTGGAGGAGTGGGAAAACCTGACAAGCAAGCATCAGCTGTGACAAAATCAAAGACCTAATGCATTAAAATACCTGAATCCACATTTGTATTATGTCCAAATGATCATGCTTGCTATCCAATTGTATATTACAGCTGCAGCAGGTCGAACCACACCGACATATTCCAATAGACTTTTCATACAATTTTAAAGCACCCTTTTCCTTGAAACAATTCACACAACATTATTGTCCTATTTACTGCCAACAGGAATAGGTATGGAACTTCTGGAAAGCTGAAGCCCCTGTGCCCTCCTCATCTCATTCTGGCCGCCTCCTTGTCTATCTCTGGGGTGCTTAACGTGAGCTGACAGGAAATGATTTAGCACGTCTGTGCCTGTGTACCATCCATCCGCACCGGCCTTGCGGCGGGAACTGACGCAGGACAAGGCACCTCATTATCTGGCGTGAATAAGCGCTTGCATTCTTTTTGCTCCGGCCATGTTCACCGGCTGGCATTTTCCTGACATTTTTGTGGCAGGTGCTCAACAAAAGGCTCTTTAAAGTTGATATGATGAGATAAGAATGGGGGGGGGACAGCAATACGACCACAGATGTTCTGCGGGGGATAGAGGGGCTGTCAACTTCTGCCTTGTATGGGTGAGGGAAAAAAAAGGGTAAGACCTCAAGTTTTTTGTGGCATGGCCGTCATGTTGTCGGTTCAATTACTGAACTGTTGGAATGTAATTTGGCCACCTTGCAGGCAGATTTTGATTAGCAGTATCCAGCGGGACTAAACCAGCAGGCGGTCTGCCGGCAGTCCAATTGTGACTAATGTATTACAGAGTTTAACCTGGTAAGTGCAAAACGAATCTTTGATAAGCCACACTGAGAAATATTAAAGCAGACGGCAGAATGACGCTTCCTCATGGTGTGTGTTAAGGATTCTCACTTCCCATGCAAATGCACTGTCACAAATCTATCTTAGCCATCTTAGAGAATGGCACAGGGCATCGAGACCAGTTGTTGTACCAGTCCACAGTACTTATTACAATGGTCTGTTTTTCCAAATACATGTGGGCCTAGGACGTATGCTGGCATAAAGAAATCAAAATGGTTTCTGTTGGTTTCCCCCGTGGACCGTCAGGTCAAGTCAAGTTTATTTACAGTCATCTTTCAAAAAATTAATAGCTGCAACAGAAGAATCAACCCACAGGAATAAAACTTGGTGGGTGGTTTGATGTAGTGAGACATGCAATGACTCAAGTTTCATGCTCGCCCAGGCATGTGACTTAAGCAAGACGCCTTTTCATGCTATACCTGACTGACTTATAAGGTCATTCTGTTTGTGTGTGCTTTTCTATTCTCATCCTGTTGTGGTATCAGCCTCCTTTGCAAGTGAAGTATCCTCAGATAAGAGTTTTGAAAGCATTTGAGCAGTTGGAAGAAGGTGGCATCCATGGGCCTCTTTTGGAAGTGGATTAGTCCATAGATGTATTGCCTGCCATAACAGCTCATGGGGATGGCTACATAGCACGCTGTTGGCGGCAGTGGATATATAAAGTGTGCACCGCAACATGAAGATTTGGGAGACCTACACTAATCTCAGAGAGGGCAAAAACTGAGGACATTCAAGCAAGCAAGTGAGGCCCTCAAAGAGTCCTCTTGTTACTGACAGTGCTTTGCAACGGGTGCACATGCTGAACTACATGCATGGCCAGACCGTTACGATGGCTACCCCTTAACACTACGCCGACAAGACTGCAGTGGCAATCATGCCATTGGATTCTGAATGACAGCGGATCATCTTCAGTGATGAGTATCAATTTGGCATTGGGGGGTGTTGACCAACAGAGGAACCCCCAATGCAATCCTACACATCCATGTGTGCAGGCACCATGCTTCAAGCACCATTGCCAGCTGTATCCTGATTAAAAAATGTGTGGGAGCTTTACCTTATCCACAAAATCTGGCAGGACTGCATGAGATTGATCATCACAGGATACCTTTAGGACCTCCACAAATCTGTGCCGAGACGTCATGGCGTGGTGCTTAACAAACTGGCTGAGGATGCTACTTCTTTATGTGTGGCTCAATAACATTGCTTCATATTATCATCATCACTTATTGTTTCCAGGTATCTTCCAATCTTCCTTCCCAATATCAGTGCAATCCCACCTTCCTTCTGGATGCGATCCATTATGTGCAAATATCCAATTTATAACTGATAACAAGGGGAGTACAATGTAAACAGACCAGAAAGTTTTAAATGATCATGTTTTAGCAGTCTATGCTCTATTACATTCCAGTAATATTATTTTTGTGCTTGTCCTGTTGGGGCTGATAACATGGTGTCCGGGCTGTATGCTTTAACAGGGGTTCTGGTCTGATTCCAAAGGTATATATCATTTTTTCCTAATGGGATCTATAAAGTGTCCTACAGAGTCTAGTCGTTTACATTTATACTATACAAATCATCCAGATTTGAATTCCTAGCGACCTAATTGTTTTTTCAGGTGACCATTACATTTCCTACCTTTGCACTTTAAATCTTTCATTTTTACTTTCTTTTTTATAATGTTTCTAATCTCCATTTACATGTAGTTGTGGAAGTAAGAGTGCCTTCACACTATAATCAAATGTTTTCGTTGCTGTCCCTAATAAAAAGCTGTCGTTTGCCTTCATGAATGATGGACCATATAGAAATGGCGATTTGCATGAATATAAATCTGTGCATTGAGTAACATTCCACATTAAATTAGATTTTTGTCTTCTCTTGTGAAGATGCCATTTTGGAGATACTTGGGCCCATCCATTTCTTATTTTTAGCCATATCCCTTGTTTTTCGAGTGCAACTCTCCCCCTTGAAATTGAGTTACAAGGGTTAGTGGTTGAAAATCTTCCCTATGCTCTAATGGGACGGCCCCGTCAAGAACCATTATACTCATCATCTGTTTTCGAGCGGCTTTCATGTAAACCGATTGAAAAACATGGGTGCTCGCAATTCATTCATTCATTCACTTTTTAACGGTTTTTACAATCATCGTCTCACAAGTCACCGAATAAAAAAGGAACCCAAACAAAAAATACACGTTACTTTCATTAACAGGCTTAATGATGGTGCTTTTGTAGGCAACCCTGCCAGTCTGCTGAGTGACAGCAGAGGAGGTAAAGTTCAGCTCCTTACTGGCTAAACACAAATTAGGGCATGCCTTCAAAGAGGAGATGATAATTATTTATTTTCGCCACCAAAAATTCTTTAGTGAAAGGAATCTGGACCAGCTTCATGATCAAATTCCCAGTTCCACCTTAAATTGTTTAGTAGCAATTTTTTTCACGTGCTGTAACGAAAAATAGCCATAAAATGCAAAATCAATGTTTATCTTACAACACAGCATCATTTTAAAAAAATAAAACTTTTATATTTATGGTCCCTTTGGTCGCTTGTGCAGCCATCTTGGCGTTGATTTAACAGGGCATTCTGGGAATTTTCTCATAACACTCAGTTAAAGTCTGCCGTTTGTAATATCTCCATTTGAAGGGCAACGCAGCCCGTCCCCTTCATCTCAACAACAATCGGGGACCACCTACACCTAGATGTGGACATGCAAAACGGAGGTCTTAACTGTTAGGGGTGAATGGGACTGGGGCTTTCAGCTGTTCTTTAGACAGCGATATTATGGTAAATGACTATTGAGGCCAAATATCATTTATCAGTATCCTTGATTAGTAATGATTAGTATCATATGGGTCCTGAAAAATATCGATTGACCCCTAATTACTATCACTGCTACTTAGCATAGTGATAATAATTAGGGGAGCCAGTACAAACATCCTTGTCATGTTTTATAAGTGCACACTAGTGGGTATTCTATCAAACTGCAGTACAGTACACTGCAAGAAAGTGATGTAGATTTTGAACCTACAAAACGGGAAGCTAACACTTTACACTTTACATTAACAATGGTTACAGTGCTTAACCAATGTTAAGTAAATATGTTACAGGTACATGTTTACCTAGTTTACTTGAAATGTCACTGAACTTGTAACTGAAGTGTAATATTAAGTGAGCAGTTAAATAATAGGTGTCTTGTGTTTGTTAATTTCGTTTTTGCACATCACTGAGCTCAACATTTCCGGCTAACCCAGTTACTTACTTTAATAGCTCCCTCATTGTTACAGTGCATAGCGAGGCCACGCTACCAGCTCAGTACATAAGACTTTACACAAGACTGTGAAGACAGCTGAAACACTGCCTGCCTCTCACCGTACACCATTAGACTGTCTTTATACCCCTCGCTGTCTAAACAGAGCAAAAAACATCCTGAGGGAAACATCACTTTCAGCTTTTATATGGTTTCCAACCCTGTCATCAGGTAGGAGGAACGCTGCCTCTGTGCTAGAACCACCAGGTATGAGGACAGTTTTCACCCCCAAATTCCCTGAATGCCGAATACGTAGCTAGACATGGCTGCAGATTCAGTCAACACTCCATTTTTCAGTTGGGTGTTTTTTTCTTTTTCAATTTTGTTTGAACACAGTCATATGTGGGTTATGGTGCCCCTGGTCATGCTTTGCTGATTTTGTAAGTGGAAAAAAAGTTACACTTCCATTTTTGACAACATACTTTTGCAGTTATGTTCCTAAAATTTTATGGGATTGTTATGTAGGGAGAATGAAAACTGAGCTTGCATTTTGAACAGGGTGTTGCTCGTGATTTAAAAGTCTCAAATGTTTGGGTAAAAAATATATCGGTACATACCAGTGTGTAATAGCTGTTTTTTAAAAAAGTATGCAGCTTTATTTTACTGACTGTTTATTTAGGGGCTGCATATGTGACGGATGGACCATAGGGCAGCTCGAGTGGAACAAAAACGCTGCAATCTGCAGTTCGCCACGAACCAGTAGGGGGCTCCAAACACATAAAATACATGCTTAATTTAGTGAAATTCACTTAAAATATACTGTCTATTCTCTCTCTGTTACACATATCCGTACACACCCTTAGCCTAATACTGGTTTGGTGCACCTTGGGAAAGAAGGTGCACCTCAAGCCATCTTGGGAAAGAAGCTACAAGCTTGGCACACTTCTTTCTGGGCGTTTTTGCACCTTCCTATTGGCATATCCTTGAGAGCTTGGTCAAGATGGATGGGGAGTATCGGTACATAGCCATTTCCAGCTCCTTCCAGTCCTTCCTTCCATTCGATTGAGGTCTGGGTTCTGGCTGGGTCTCTTGGGGACACTGACAGACTTTCTTCTAAGCCAATCCTTTGTTCTCTTGGCTGTGTGCTTTGTGTCATTGTCATGTTGGAAGGTAAACCTTCTCCCCAGTCTAGCGTACTTGGTGTACTTACATCCATTCATCTGTCCCTTTATCAACAGTAGTGGGCCCGGCGGCCTCGCTGCTGAAACACATTCCCATATCATGAAGCTGCCACTGCCATGCTTTACTGTACACATGGCATAACCCAGCTGATGAGCAGTGCCTGGTTTCCTCCAGACGTGATGCTTGGCATTTCAATTCAATTTTGACTTCATCAGACCACAGAATCTTTTTTCCCCATGTTTTAAAAGTTCTCATGGTGACTTTTGGTAAACTCCAAGTAGGCTGTAATGTACCAAAGAGTGTTTTTCATCTGGCCACACCATAAAGACATGATCTGAGGAGTGCTGCCTGGATGATTGATCTTCTGATTCCGTTTCCCCCATCTCCACAAGGATATGTTGGAGCTCTGTCAGAATAACCCTCAGGGTCCTGTTTACCACCTCTGGCCAAGGCCCATCATCCCTGATTGCTCAGTTTGGCCAGTCAGCCAGTTCTTGGATGATTCTTATTGGTTCTATTCTTCCACTGAGCTCTTTGGGACCTGTAAAGCTGCAGCAAGTTGTTTGTACAAAAATCCTGTTCCTGAAGTCTGCAGCTAATTCCTTTGACCTCATGGCTTGGAGTTTGCTTCTACATGCCTTGTATATAGGCAATCCCCAATACACATATACACATATAAATATAAATATATATGTATGTATATTGTTAGATGGTCATTATGTTGTTATTTCCCAATAGTGGAAAATACTGTGATACTGTGACATGAATCTGAGTTCATATTGCTCAACCCTGATTACTGACATGTTCTACATGTTTTGCATATTTATGACTTTAATTGGTGGGAGTGACGGAAGAGTTCTGTTCTGCTTGAATGAGTAGAGAGAGAGAGAGGGAGAGAGAGAGAGAGAGAGAGAGAGAGAGAGGGAGAGAGAGAGAGAGAGAGAGAGAGAGAGAGTGAGAGACTCTTGAGCCAAACACACTAAAAGCAGCAGTTATACACTTTCAAAAGAATCAATTTCAGATTCCTGTGTGTGAAATCGAAGGTGAGTGAACAAAGGTGA
This sequence comes from Prochilodus magdalenae, assembly GCA_024036415.1. Lineage (NCBI taxonomy): Eukaryota > Metazoa > Chordata > Actinopteri > Characiformes > Prochilodontidae > Prochilodus > Prochilodus magdalenae. The sequence continues at coordinate 416,913 of JAMWET010004259.1, read as the reverse complement.
TTTTTTTTGTGACACCAAGAAGAGAAGGCCATTTGTTCTCGCTGGAACTGGAGCGAGTCGGAGCGTCGCCCATGGCAACTCATCCATAACCGCGGCATGCTGGCCATAAAACTGAGTAAAAAGTGGTATAATTTATAAATGAAGCCCTTTATTTCCCTGCATTCAGGGTCTATTAAAGCAGATTGGCAAATTGGCAGGAGGAATTCCGTCTCTCCATCTCCACCACACGTATTAATGGTGGCTCAGTTCCTTGCAGAAGTTGAATTTAATTTTTTCCTCCCCATCCATTACTGTGCTGTTGGTGTAACTGGAAGTAGGTAATATTGAATATTAATATTGCCCATTAAGGACAATAGATTTCAGACACACTTTAAATTAAACACTGATCCCAAAAAGCCCACAAAACAATTTAATTAAAACCAATAAGCAAAAGTCTCTATATATGTGAATAGAAGTTTTTAAATGAAGGGAACCTAAGGTTCTACTTTAATAAATTTACAGGCTTCAGTTTTCCCTAAACACAATCTTTTTCTCATACTGAACATCTGTATTTATTCATGCTGTCTCTGAAACGTTTAGTTAGAACTCCTACGTCTTTAAGCTCCACCTTGCTTTGAGCAATATGGTGCTGTCATTGGCCAGCTCACTCACTACTGATTTTTCAGCTGCCTCATACAAGTTCCGCTCCACCCTGACACTGCAGTGGCAATTCTTTTAATGACATGGCTCCTGTTGTAATTTCTTCTTTGGTGTTAGTTCAAGAGAGGAGTCCAAGAGAGGAGTCCAGACATACAAGCGTTTATACCATTGTTAAGGAAAGAGGCACACAAAGGAATTTGCTTTCCGTGTTTATCCAATGAAGTGAAACACTCACATACACACTAGGGTGAGTACACTTGCCCAGAGCAGTGAGGAGCCCTATCCATGGCCTATCCGGGAGCAGTGGAGTCGCTAATGTTGGTTCATGGAATCGAACTGATAGGCTGGTTCCCTAACCTCAAGCCCACAGCTGTCCCCTTGAGTAACGGAAGCTACATTAACTTAAGTGACTTTCATAGATGCCTATGAAAATACAAATAAGATACATGTACATATATATGTAGGGCTGCCCTCTAGAAGTCGACGATTTGAATCATCAGTCGGCGACCCTTTAAGTCGACTGAGACCCCTCAAGTCGACTGACAGCAGTGACCTTTTTTCTCTCGTAAAACAGACTATAGCTTACAAAAATGCACAAGAACTTTAAGAATGTAAAAAGACATTTTCATAATTATTAAAAAGGGAATAATAAATATATAGTAAAGGTCTAGCTGGGCTGTGACGCGTGCTTGCTAAAAAATTAAATCCATGTGCGCTGGCGGTTCATCATTGAAGGAAGATAAAGCTGTGAAGCTAAGAAAACGGGGGGGAAGGATGTCTCAGAGAAAGTCTGGAGGAGGTTTTGAAGAAGAGAATCTGAACAAATTAAATCGAATTCTGCTCGTCATGTTGTCAGATATCGAACACTGCTCCAAGGGAAGGAAAAACGGAACGAAGATGTTTGTTTTATTATAATTCCATTATTTTAGAATCTAAATTACAGATATGTTTATTTATTCATCTACAGCTAAGATTATCTTTATTTAAGGATAAGTACAGTCACTTAATACGCCTGCTGATAAATGAGAGATAATGATTTCAGCGCGGGTAATATAATAAACGGTTTCAGCTCTACCATTCTTCTCTTCATCTATAAATAATTTAAAGACTAATCTGGTTTTATTTAGGAGTTCATTATTTATGAGAGATGAAAGGCGAAGGGTCCTCCTACTGAAAAAGCTGTTGCAAGTGAAATTAAAAAGACTATAAGCTATAAGCGCTAATGTTTAGCATACGTACGCACTGCTGCCCGACGCTGTATCCTGTAATTAAAGGCTCCAGTTCAGATCGATCATCATACACCACGTCTCTTTTAGTTCAGAAATACGTTCCTGTGACTCTGCTGACTTTCTAAATGAGGAGGACATCAGATCCAAACTGTATGCAAATTGCTTTACTGATTACTAGATAATGTACATGGAGGAAAAACATATATAAATATATAGTAATTATATTTAGTATTATTAATATTTAGTAATTTTAATACAGCCCTATACCCCCAGCCATATTTGATGACACTATCACGTAAAGAAAGTATGGCCGAGGCATTACAGCCATGACCCATGCCATGGAAAATGAAATACAGTGATCCAGGTGCAGCAGAAGAGGGAGAGAAGCAAAAGGGTTGTTGCTACAGTCAGAACAGAGCGCTGCACAGGTTCAGCAGACTGTACATAATGCTGGCGTTATAGTTAGTATAAATAGCTCCTGTGTCTGAGTGATTACAGGTACAGATTACTTCTCGCTCAGTGTAATGAGATTATGTTGCTTATTGCGTACTGGTAAAAGCACTCTCTCCGCACAGTAGTGTGGTTTTAGGTGACTCTTGTTTTGGCTGCTGCTTATTATTATTATTATTAAGTATCATTTCTTAAACAAGCATCTTCCATCATTCCAACAGGAGGATTAGTCTGTCATTGCAATGTACAGCAAATGAGGCTCTGAACTACAGATGGCTTGAAGGGTCAAACTAGGGGAACGCTCTCTCGCTAATGTCGAAAAAAGAAATTAGTGCCGTCAATCATTTCGCCTTTTAACACATTATTAACATGTTAACTCTGGCACTGGTAGTTCCTTCATAATAGCTGTTCCCAAGTTGAACAGAGTTTACAGACCATTGGCAAACATGTCATTCAACTTAATGGGAAATTGTAGCTCATGCCGAGGTGGCCTTTGCACTAGGTAAAGGTAGGCTGCTGGCCCCCTAATCCAAGGGCCTCCTGGCTGGAAAGGTTAATTAGACTTAGTGTATGAATTGAAAGAACCTGTATAAAGAACCTATATAACATTTACATTTAGGGCATTAAGCTGACGCTCTTATCCAGAGCGACTTACAGAGGTTAATCATATTACAGGTAGGCCAGTGTTGCAGTGTTAGGTGTCTTGCCCAAGGACTCTCACCCTGACTGGGATTCAAACCCCAGTCTCCCACATGGGGTGGTGGCTCCCTGGTGGGTAGTGGTGTTATCTGCTACACCAACGATAACCTATATATTTTAAAGACCATAGTACTTATATATTTATTTATTTATTTATTGGCCATAAATAAGAGATAAATGGAGTCAAAATGCCATTTATAATCCATAGGCGACACAGAATTATATATAAAATATGTATATATATTTTAGCTAACATGCATAGATTAGCTCAACACTTAGCTCAACACCAATGTGGAAGAGGTTCTGTTCTGGTTAGCGCACCTCATTTCAAACCACTACACATTTTAAACCAAAATCAATAGAATCTGAACCCAAAGAGTTCATCCCCAAGGATAGTAGGTTCTTCAATATGAACCGTGGTGACATCAGTGGGCGTGTCAACAATGGCGACACCCAGTGTTCTGCTGAAGAAGCTGTTCTATATCTTTTTATCACCAGTAGTTGATCCATGCTTGCGTTCTGGGTAAAAACAAACATCTGGAATAACAGCACAAACGCTCGCAGGTAATCTACACGCTCCGCCATCTTGTTACTACTGTATACTACCGCTGAGCAATGGCCTTTGTTGACACTGATGCCGTGTTCTTTGACCTTTCTTGGTTTCATAAAAACTGGGGCAAACACAGACGGATTCCCTGAGTAGCACTAAGATTCTACGAAGCTTGAACGGACCCAGTTCAAAAAGCAGCGTTCTTTAAGTTAGACTTTAGGTTAGTATCTACACCTTATAGCCTGTGATAAAGTGCATTTAGACATGGGTCCATGCATCACTCAAGCCAGTGTAAACAATGAGAGCGCAAATCCAGTTATCAGTTGACACTGTGTTCTCCTCCACACTCTCAATTCTGCAGTCAAAACCACACTCCCACACTGTTGTTAAAGAGAGGGAGAAAAAAAAAACCGACACTGAAAAATCCTTTCAAAATCTTCCCACAGATAAAAGAAGTCCTTGAGGCCAAGTTCAGAACCAAAGTGAGGGAGAGGAGGCACCAGCAAAATAGATGTACTCAGAACAGCACGCAGGGTACATCTTTCTTTGTATTTGGTGACAGACGTGCTTTTAATGAATTGGAGGGCTTTCTGCAATTTTGAGGCATCACATCGCTTGTGCTGGAGGTTTTGACACCATGGCACATTGTGCATTTTAGATCATATTGTTCTGTGTCAAAATCAGCTGCGTAGTGTTATCTAATCCAAAGAAGTGAATGTGTGAATGTACACAGAGCGCATGTTCACCATTTTGGAAGAAAAGTACATATATTATTAAAGGTTATAATATATGTACTTGAATATATATATTATGGCAAGCCAAACAGGAAATATTGAATGAACTTTGATATATATACAATGAACTTTGATATATATACAATGAACATTGATATATATGGAATTAACTTTGATATATATACAATGAACACTGTGTGGGAATACAAACTTTTTTTTGTTGAAGGGGTTTGTTGCATCAATTCTAAATGACAAAATCTTTATAGACATTTTTCCAAATGTGTCTAGTAACAGTGCTCCTAACGCACAGCCGTCATTTGGGGAGAATGAAGTTCATTCACTTTTCAATAGAGGGCCACAAGTCAGAGTGCTCGACCTAAATGCATGTAAGGCATGACAGACGCTTATATTCTGAGTGCTTAATGTTTCATCTGAGAACATTTCTTAGCTAGTACAAGAAGGTCAGGGCTGCCTAAACAAGGGCCATACCTACAAAAAAGAATAGAGTTAAACACAGCACAGATGCGCTACCTGTTCATTCCATATATATCAATGTTCATTGTATATATATATATATATCAAAGTTCATTCCATATATATCAATGTTCATTCCATATATATTAATGTTTATTGTATATATATCAAAGTTCATTTCATATATATCAATGTTTATTGTATATATATATCAAAGTTCATTCCATATATATCAATGTTTATTGTATATATATATCAAAGTTCATTCCATATATATCAATGTTCATTCCATATATATTAATGTTTATTGTATATATATCAAAGTTCATTTCATATATATCAATGTTTATTGTATATATATATCAAAGTTCATTCCATATATATCAATGTTCATTGTATATATATCAAAGTTCATTCCATATATATCAATGTTTATTGTATATATATATATCAAAGTTCATTCCATATATATCAATGTTCATTCCATATATATTAATGTTTATTGTATATATATCAAAGTTCATTTCATATATATCAATGTTTATTGTATATATATATATCAAAGTTCATTCCATATATATCAATGTTTATTGTATATATATATATATCAAAGTTCATTCCATATATATCAATGTTCATTGTATATATATCAAAGTTCATTTCATATATATCAATGTTTATTGTATATATATATATATCAAAGTTCATTCCATATATATCAATGTTCATTCCATATATAACAAAGTTCGTTCCATATGTTCATTCCATAGATATCAAAGTTAATTCCATATATATCAAGGTTCATTCCATATATGTTAAAGTTCATTGTATATATATCAAAATTCATTCCATATATATCAATGTTCGTTGTATATATATTGAAGTTCATTCAATATTTCCTGTTTGGCTTGCCATAATATTAATATATATATATATATATACAAGTACATATATTATAACCTTTAATAATATATGTACTTTTCTACCAAAATGGTGTACATGCGCTTATATATTAGAATATATAAGTATATAATATAAATATGTATAATTTTTTTTTCATAGTATCTTCCTGCATAGCCTTTGCATGAAATGGCTACTCAATGTCATTGTCAAAGAAGTAGCTGCACAAATAGCTACACGCAAAAGGAAATCAACCGACAACTGCTTGAACTGCTTTCAAACTCTTCTCTGGGGCATACTTCACTTGCAAATGATGTTACCAACACAACAACACAACTATAGGACAACTATATATAGTCACGCAGGTACAGCAATAAGGCCCGTCCTTGCTTACATCACATGTGAGGCCGAACGTAAAACTTGAATCATTCAAATTTCATTCCCGTAAGTTAAATTTCCTGCAGGTGCAGCTATTGTATCTTTAAATTAGAGTAAGTATATATATATATATATATAGAAGACCACCAGGTATCTTATGTGTTGAGTGACTGGTTGTTTTAGGGGCTTGGCATGCTCAGTTGGATTCAGTTCAGTATATTGACCAGGCCAGACTTTTCCTATTCCATTTACCCTTTCCATTCCTATTCCATTTAAGAAATTACCCTTTAGCAGTGCATTTTGGGTCATTGTCTTGCTGTTGGATGACGTTCCATCCAATGTGTCATGAGGCTTTATTACTGAAATTAGGCTGGTAAGATGGTTCTGTTCACCTCTGAATTCATTTTGCTACTACCATCAACAGTAGTAGTTAAGCTGAGTAAGCTAATACCTGTGGCAGCCATACAGCATCAGGCTATAATGCTCCTACCCACATTAATTACAGAAGAGGTGGCATGCTTTGGATCTTGGCCAATTCCTTTTTATCTCCATATTTTGCCCTTGCCATCACTCTAATGCAAGTTAGACCTTTTTCTAGAAGTCTCTATATAAGTCCCCTATAAGTATTTTTAGCAAACTATAACCTGGCCATCCTGATCCTGTGGTTAATAATGGGTACTTTGCTGTGTGGCCTCATGAAGTCCTTTCTAGGCAGCCGTTTTTGACATATTCACACCTGCCTCCTGAAGAGTCATAGTCAAGGCGAAGTTTAGTTATATCGAGCTTTTTAGAACAGCCTTTATCACAAAGCAGTTTTACATCATACCAGGGTCCAAGCACCAGTGTGCAATTCTCCCTAAAGCAAAACCTCCTTAGATCAAGAGAAAGAAACCTATAGAGGAAGCAAGACTCAAAGGAGGAACCAATCCCCTGTCCTACTCTGGTCAACACCAAGAAAACCCAAGCTGTGCAAACATGGGAAAAGGCAATATACTCAACAGACCAAGTATAAAGAAAATGAATAACAGTCACTGTTACCAGTGAAAACCCCCGACTACTGCTAAAGTCAGTGTGCCAATGTTACTTTTTAGTGGAGTAGCGTTATCTAAAGTAGAACAAAAATATTCTCTAATAATTTGTTCAGAATATCTAAATCAGTAGGTTCAGACAGACAGCTGATAGAACTTGATAGATCTGGGAGGTGTTTGATAAAGCTGCTAGCTGTGAAGGATGTTAGAATACGCTTAACACGATAGGGTGGGGATGAACATAAATCATCAGCTGAAGCGGATTCCATTCGATATTAGGTAATGATCTGAGACTGCTGCGCTCTAAGGGCGAAAGGCTAAATGATCTACGTTTACTGCGAAGGTCAAAATTCAGTCAGTTCAGAGTGTGGCTGCAATAATGATTGGACCCCATTATATTTGGAGTGAAACCAAGTCTACAACAGATTCCACAACAGATACAAATATCGCTAGCACTTAGGTAATGCATTATAAGTGCATTCATAAGGATCTATAAAGCATTCATGATGTCTGTAATGCTTAATATAATCCTCTATTATCTGCACATAAATGTTGATAATCACACACATAAACTGGTAGAACATCGCGTTATAAGGCTTCATAGGACAAAAAGATATGACTTTAAAATGTATCTATAGATTTTTCCTGTGCTTAACATCATTGTTAAGACCCATATCACAGTTCTTAACACATTCGTTTGCGTAATGCAATTATTCATAGAGCTGATCAATAACATCCCTTTACTTAAAGCCTGTGAAGAGTGCTTATAAGTGTTCATTAGATGTTATGTGCACTCATTTTCATTTTGAAGATCCTAAAGAACTACAGAGTGTGCGAGTGGGGACCTCACAGTGAATCCTTATAAAGCATTATGCAAATGAACACATGATTAGTTATTAAGCTTTATGAGACTGGTTTCATCCATAATGTCACTTTATGTGCTACAAAGCCTCATACTGCTGTGTTATAACAGTTTATGTGTGTGATTATGAACATTTATGCACAGTTACAAAGGCTTATGTCTAGTATTATAAAGCATTATAAAGACTTTATATATTATGAATGGACTTATAATGCATTATAGATACCAGATTCATAGAAAGCATTACCCAAATACCTTACTTAAAGCTTACTTGCCTTACTCCTGTGGCTTGCCAAGGTGGATATTAAAATCGCACTCAGTTATTACTTTATTGGAGAGTGTTATTTAACTTGATAGAAAGTCAGCAAATTACTGTAGGAGCTCAGAATGGTCTCAGACTAAGCCCGGGTGGCCTGTAGATTAGTGAAAATGAACTCCTATTTGTACCTCGAAAAGGAATTTCTGAAGAGGAGAATGTGTAGCCTGCTTTCTGATTAATGCCTAGAGCTTTTGTATAAATGGCTTCTTTGCCTCCACCTCTGCCGTTTAATAGAGGGCTATGTACATAGGCTAATTGTAGCCTGGGGGAGGGTGGCTTCATTTAGAGCACTGTTTTCTTCAGGTTTTATCCACATTTCTGTGAGACACTCAAAGAAACTTGTAAATCAATATTAGTAATGATTTTAAAAACAATAATGGCCTTGGATGTAGGGGATTTATTTAAAGCTGTCCTAGTTTTGTCATTGTGAAATGGTTGAGCTTGTCTGATATTGGTTACAACACTAACACAAACTTTTTGAAGTTTTCCTAATTTGTATTATTTGGATTCCGGGAGCAGACACAGTCCCAACTGGGTGGAACCTATGTGGCGTCTCTAGGTAACTACTGGACAGTTGCCAGTTTGTGTCCTGCCTTTACTTGGCCCTGGTTTGTTAGGGCTGACTATTCTATACGGATGGCTACATGCTATGCTACAGGAAGGGAAGTTGGTAGGACTTCTTTTTCCATAGTTACTAAACTCACCAATTCTATCCTCCTTCTTAAAAGTGTTCTTAAAAGAGTTTGCTTGGGCTGATGTCTCTTACTCAGCCTTAGAAGGGTTATGCCTAGAAAGTTCTACTTCTACAAGGTGAAACTAAAATCTATAAAATTACCCTTCACCAAAATCAAAGAATATGCACTTTAAACATACAGCTGGTGAAATAAGAATCCAACATGTCACCAATTTGTTAAGTAAATGTAATTGTAAAGGTGCTATTGACATAACATTCCCACCGAATATCGGTGACGACCCATCCAATCTACATATGCAAAGCCGTAGATGTCCATAAATTAATTTATGTGTAATAATGAGAAATAATACAACACATATACTTGGTCATTTTAAGCATGGCCATTAGAAGAATGAATAGCCATATTAGTGAGCAGCCGTGTATATAAGTAAGTAAAAAAAATCAATATATAAACCAATATTGGTAACACACTTCTCTTACAGTCCCTTATGTTCTAGGTATTGACCAGGCAAGTGTGAGGTACACACTCCAAAAGCACCAGCTAATCATTTTGGCTGAAATTATGCTACATTCCAAGACAGTCCAATATAGTTATGCTAAACTGGTTTCAAACGGGTCCTAGCTGTTAAACCTTCTCTTACAGCCCAGATTCAGATTTGTTTCTAGGTAATAGACAGGAGCATACTATATAATAATAATGCTCATATCAGGGTCTGGTGAAAACAGGACATGAGCAGTTGAGGTTTTTAAAAGATTTAGTAAAAAGGGACGCAATCCAGGGACATAAACACAAAAAGAGAACAGGCGGAAAAATCCATAAACCAAATTAACAGCAGGATTAGAAAAGGCGGGGTTACCCACCTTTCAAACAGAAACGTTACTTCGCAAAGAGGAAGCCAGAAAGAGCAGTTCATAAAGGAAGTAAAACAGGTGAATCTAATCAGAATTCGGGTGAGGTCGCCCAGGGATTGGCTGTTGGCTGCGAGCAGGAAGTTATATGATTACCAGAGGGGTTCTGGGAATTGGAGTTTGCGGGTGATATTGCTGTTGAGAGGCTAGACGGGTGCGTGACAGCTCACATCTTCAGTTGTCTTTAGATTGCCTCGTACCACCTGTTATATTACATTTTGTCTGATTTACTTTCTTGCTGAAATGTGTGGCATTACAGAGGAAGTCATTTAGACAGCCTGGAAACAAACCTCGTTATTTTACCCAAAAGCAATTCCACACCACTTTCCTCACACCTAGTCAATTAACATCTAGAACCTGTTGTGTTTTCATGTACCATAATGTAAACCAGAATAGCAGAACTGAGAACTTGGAGATAACTATAGAACCTGAACATTAAACACCATAAAAGAAAGGGCTACTGAAAGGTTATCCGGCCCTTCAAGGTTTACATTATAACTGACTGTCACAAGCCTAGGGACCAGTGATACACAAAACCATACCCACACAAAACTGTCTAGGGTTTTAATTAGGATCCTGCCCCTGACGAAGACACACACTGCCCCTAAGTGTTGAACTTTGTTGGGCAGATGAACCCTATGTAGAGGTGTGGGCCTGACTGGTTAGACCCAATGAGAGACCAACTCTCCTGCCCAGGTCCTCAAATCACCTTTGGCGGGGGCAGTCAGTCCATGAGCCTGTGGCCGGCCAGCTCAAGCACCGTTCAGGTTTTTATCATTTACATTTACAGCATTTAGCTGACGCTCTTATCCAGAGCGACTTACAAGGTTAATCATTTTACAGGTAGGCCAATGTAGTGTTAGGATTCTTGCCCAAGGACTCTTATTAGTGTAGCACAGCATAGTCACCTAGACAGGGATTTGAACCCATGGCACTCTGGGTAATGGTGTTACCCGCTGAGCTACACTAACCACTCCATCAGTTGATGGGAAGGATGTCCACTAAAGGAAGAAAAGAGAGAGTCCCAAACGCAATCTTCGACACCTTAAGGTTTCCCGCTGTTGCTCCAGCCGCCATTTCCGGTGAGCCCACAGTTTAAAAATCCCCAGTGATTGACACCCCCATGTGGTCCAATGTGAGAATCAGTATCTGGCCCTAGACACTAACTTTCCCTAACACTGACTATACTGACTGGGACTGTGTTGGCTTAATGGGAACCCTGACTGTTAAGACCTTGATATGGTTTACATGTCCTTTTATAAGATGCTGTATAAATCAAGCAGACACTAAAATCAGACAACTAGATGTTTGCAGCATCAAACGGGTGATCTCCTTTACCTGCTGAGTGAGGAACAGCATGCTAAAGATTTCATTTAACTGAGATATATCATTCAGCCTTTCTAGCATTAACCCTAGCTTGATACAACCCAAGACAAAACTCTTTTTACTGTCTTATTTTCTTCGTCTTCTGACTCCAATGAAATCATATGACATCACAAGCAACAATGGTGACCTACTAGTAGAGGCAGTTTGTCTATTTACCATTTATTTTTCATACAACACACATTTCCATTTGGTTTTAATATCCTACTGGAGTCAGGCTTGTAAAGCACAAATGTTTTGTCTCAGGTTAATATCTTTCCCTGTGCTCTTTGAAAGACATCTGTGAATAGTGGGTGGAAGATGCTCTAATTCAGCTTCTGCCTAGTGGGATTTAACCTAGAATTTTCTCAGGGTTGCTTTTCTGGGTGTTGATTTTTTATTTGAATGAGAGAAATCTTATAGATCGACTCTGTGACTGCACTGCTGGGCATAGTTTAAAAATGGCTGCTGTGGATATTCCACATTGAGAGCGCCACATAGCATAGAGCTCTAATGTTGAACACATATAAGCATACACAAGTTCATTTTTACACTATATTTGTTTATACTTAATGAGACTTTAGAGTTAGATTTAGCACTCCTGGAATCAGTTTACTGCCCCTTCAGAGGTTCACAGACGTTCGGACCGCTGAAAGACAGGAGGTGAAAATGAGACTTAGCTAGTTATATTACCAGCAGAAACAGACTGTTAGCAATTGTCTGGTTTTGTAAACTGGCTGTCTTCTCTCTGTGTAAATTTCAAGCCACGTGTGATCTGTGGTCCCCATATGGCTTTATTTAATACAGTAAAGACAAAATCCTGAGTGGGACGCTGAGAAAGTCGCCGAATGTGACCACCAGTGTACACCACAAGCATTCAAGGTAACACTTTCTATGAATCATTTATCTATAATGCATTATGAGTGCGTTCATAAAGATCTATATAGTCCATTTAATGCTTTATAATACTAGACATACAGGGGTTGGACAATGAAACTGAAACACCTGGTTTTAGACCACAATCATTTATTAGTATGGTGTAGGGCCTCCTTTTGCGGCCAATACAGAATCAGTTCATCTTGGGAATGACATATACTGCGTCCTGCACAGTGGTCAGAGGGATTTTAAGCCATTTTTCTTGCAGGATAGTGGCCAGGTCACTACGTGATGCTGGTGGAGGTTCGTCCTTCTTGGTGGTATGCTGACATTACCCTGGATACCGTGGCTCTTGATACATCACAAAGACTTGCTGTCTTGGTCACAGATGCGCCAGCAAGACGTGCACCAACAATTTGTCCTCTTTTGAACTCTGGTATGTCACCCATAATGCTGTGTGCATTGCAATATTTTGAGCAGAACTGTGCTCTTACCTGCTAACTGAACCTTCACACTCTGCTCTTACTGGTGCAATGTGCAATTAATGAAGACTGGCCACAAGGCTGGTCCAATTTAGGCATGAGACCTCCCACACTAAAATGACAGGTGTTTCAGTTTCATTGTCCAACACCTGTAAGTCTATGCATAAATATTCATACACAAAAACTGGTTCACAACAGCATAAGGCTCCATAGCGCATAAAGTGACAATCCATTATAACGTATATATATGAAATTGAGTTATTAACATTATCGGTGAACCTTGTATCTTAAAGCTTAATAGCAAATGTTCACTTGCATAATGCGTTACTAGGATCCACACTAAGGCCACTCTCCAATGTTCCTCAGTGCCTTCAAAATGAAAATGATTTTGTAGGTGCACATAACATCTAATGAACACTTATAAGCCTTCTTCACAGGCTTTAAGTAATGTTATTGATCAGCTCTATGAATGAATGCATTTTGTGAAAGGTTGTATTAAGCTTTATGATACGAGCCTCAACAATAACGTTAAGAACAGGAAAAATATACTAGTACATTTTAACATATTATTATCTCTGTGCTGTGCCTTATAATGCGGTAATGAACATGTGACACAAAGAACCCTTGGCCTGAAAACAAGTCCCACTCCAGCCTTATTCCTGAGTAAGTTCTAAGGGGAATTAATAGGGTACTAGACCTTGTGCGGGTAAACTGCTGCATATGTTTTATTGGGATTTTGAGTCCGGCTTGCATCACATTTAACCCCTTCAGTGTAATTACAATCGGATTCCTGTGTAGAAGTCCATGTGTGACAAGGGCTATGGTTAGATCAGCAGTCATGTATAACAAATGGAGTAAATAGAGCCCAATTTGCAGTAAATGTAACAGTAAGCAATTTGTATGTACACGGCCGCAGGGAGAACACACTGCCCAGCTCTACTAAATGGCCAAGATAGTAGACAGGCCTCCTCCATACAACCATTCAGCTCTCAGTGACGGCAGGCACTTACACTGTACTAAGTACCCGACAGGCCAGCTCAGAGAATGTGACACTACCATGAGTCTCCATTTATCACCATGGCCGAGCTAGCCTATAGCTACAACACTCTGTTGCTCGGATAACAGGTATAAGCAGCTTTGTCCATTGTTTGTTCAGGTTTGAAAGGATGCATTGCAGTAGATCACACTAATTAAAAAAAAACAAAAAAACCTTAAACCTTTTTTAACATACAGTCATCTGATGAAATTGGCTTTACCAAATAAGCGCTGGCTCTGGAGCTCAAGTTCCCAATTGTCCCTTGTATAACCCCTCCTGATGAGTGCTGGAATGGATAATTAATTAGCAGAATTAGATGGGGTGTGTTGTTAAAATGCACAGTGCAGATGTTCTCCAGAAGCATGAACAAGAAAGTCCTGTGGAGCAACCGTAATGATAAAGCACCGATGACATTCGTGATTAAGTCAGCAGGAAGAAGGTGGTGACTCAGCTCAAAAAAGAGGGACGCACATCCTGCATCATCACATCTCAGTGAGTGCTTAATCTGCTGGCAGAAAATGACAGACTTGTACATTAATTGTGCTGCCTCCTCCCTAAATAGAACTGGAGGTGAAAGTCTGCAGAGAGCATTCCCAGATGGAGCCCCAAACACTCCCACCAGTCAAAGGATGTAAGCTTTAAATTCACAGCTTATGTGAATCTCATTCACAGCCTTTCCCTCAACTGCTGTCAGCTCGTTGGGACGTTCTGATTAACTTTTAACACGTCTCTCTTTTATCGCACTCTTTTATTGATCGTTTTGTCATGCAGTAGGGTAAAAAGTGTTCAGGGGTGGCAGAGGAGCTTCGATGAGTTTATCCAGGTTATGACCCCCTCGGAAAAAGTCAAAACCAAACATTATTGTGCCACAGGATGCTACAGCGTTTAAACTGCAAACTGTCTGGCTAAAAGGTCACCGGAGACGTTGCACTTCTGGAATGCTAGGTGGCTGTCCTGGTGATTAAGGCTTTGTTTACGCTTGCATTAACATTCAATAACCCGGATCCGATCAAGTCACAGCGCATTTACGCTTGCCCTTTTCAGTGTGGGTGCTGCTTCCAGATCCAGTTTGGATCTTATTTTCCAGCATAGACTATATACCTGGGCGTAGAAAATGGACCAAGAAATAGGAAAATAGGAAGTTTCTAATAATCTTAACAACAAATCCTCAAACTCAGAGTTAAAGAGACTTAGTATGGGAGGCTGTAGTCTCTTTAACTAGTGACAACTGGTGGATAAACTTGCAGACAAGGTTTTACTGAAATTAGAGTCAGTATTGCTCCAGTCAGAATTGAGAAAATTGGCCTCTGAATAAAATAGGGCATATTTAAGCTCAGGTGGGTTTCTCTTCACCTTTTAGACTGTGGCAAACTTGCTCAGTGAGGTGCAATTTGAAGGTTAAGTAATGAAACCAAGACGTGTTAATGCACATAAATAAGGAAATTACAGTAACAAACCCGACACCACTGTTTACTTGTGTACAGGCCACTTCCTAACCAAAGGCTGGCCCAGCTTAGTTCAACACAAAGATCTTTTGGTCCTTCACAGGTTTTCCCAGAGAAACAAAAAGCAGCCTTTCCAGCACCAGTCCTGGATTTTACAGTTCCAGTCTTGGTCTTCATGTGGTGATTTCTAAGCAAGGCTGTAGTTTAGTCCTGTCTGGAAAGGCACTGTAATTGCCCTTAGTCTCAAAACCCTTGGAGCAAACAAACTCATAGAAGTAGCATATAAGTCAGCTCACCAACCTAATCCATATGGATATGACAATGTGACCATGAGAGGGTTTGTTCAGAAGTAGTGCTAATATTCAGTTTTCAGTTTTCTGTTAGCACCCACGCGTGATCCCAGACAGCAAGCGTATATCTGTCCACTGGCTTGATAAGGTCAGCACCCTGGTTTCTGTTAGCCAGTGCCGGTCTACCCTCAGACCACCCAGGTTATTGTCCTACATATAAGACCTGATCTACTCAAATGTGTACAGCCTTTTATTTTAATACATAAACTAAGATAAAAATTACAAACACCTGAGCAAAGATGCCTGATACACAATGATTCAGTTGAAAATGTTGCTGACACACACTTTTTTAAAAATAATTTACAAAATAAAATAAAAGTAAGAAATGAAAGAGGAATGAATACATTACACTGTGTGTGGAAGATGAATGCGGAAAATGGCATTCTGCTCAATCACCAGTGGACCACCCAGAAAACACTCAGTACAATGCCAGTGGGCCTCAACTTTGCTGTTAGTAGCCGAGCAGTGATCCGCTATCCTTTTGCCATCAGGCATCACATTTCAGAACTGTGTTCAGTAAGACTCATGACAGTTCCAATATGGACATTTCATTTGAAGCATGTAACGGTCACTCAGTCTGCTTTACTTTGTATTACACAGCTTTGCAGTGTGTACTTCAGTAAAACACTGAACTGCACCACTGGCTCTCAAACCAGTCCAAAAGAATTAACTGATGCACAGAAGAATCAATAGACAGACCCACATCAGCCTTGTGGTTAGTGAAGGTGCTGCTTGATCCAAGATTAGGAGTGCCCAGTTAACACTGATGGAGTGAAATAATGATCAGCCATTTATTGCTCATCTGAAGGTTAATCACAGCACATACTTATACTGTATTATTATATACATTATATTATTACTGTGGACAGTTACTGTCTGCTTAAACCACAGATCTGGGTTCCCTGGGGCTTTAAGGCAAGCCAGCAGGGCCGTAGTGTCTCGGTAAGCAAGCCTACCAGTCCATAAATCGCCATTGGTTGGCCGTGCTGGAGTGCTCAGACAGAGAAGGCTGTATTATTTTTGGCCACTACAGATTTGTGCAGTGCCCCTGACGAGGACAGTAAAATGACCTTGTGGCAAACCACAGTGTTCCCCAAGGCACCAGGCTGAAGTCAGATGGGAGGGAGAGCGAGTGAACAAGAGAAAGAGAGGCAGATTAGATGAAAGAGAAAAAGAGAAAACAGGAAGAAAGAAAGGGAGGCAGACAGAGAGACAGAGAGTGAAAGAAGGAGAGACAGACAGAAAGAGCACCTGAGAGAAGCATGTGCCTTAAATTTGGCCTTCTTAAGCCAGTGAGAGAGAGACTGTACAAGAGAGACAAAAAGAAGGAGTGTGAAAGGAGGGCAGAAGGCAGGGAGAAAGAGAGGGCAAGAAAGAAGGAGAAATAGAATAAAAATGACAGCAGGAGAGAGGGAGGAAAAGAGACAATAGAGAGCAAAATAATAAAAGAGTGAAGGAAAGACAGACAGATTGAGAGAGGGAGGGAGAGTGAGAGAA